>VCNE01004241.1:0-17001 GCA_009869805.1 Oncopodura yosiiana | reverse complement strand
TACTTGGAGTGACATCATACTCTCGGGAAAAGTTTTTAAGTATACCTACAGCACTTCACTAAAGCATGTAATATTTTTTCTATATTTAACTATCAACTCTCGTAAATTTTCCACTGCACTGTCTATCTATAAGGACAAGAGTGACACTAGGTCTCTCTAGAAGATGACACAAGACACAAATAATAATCATCATTATTATTATACGACGACCTGTATATACTTAGTATACAATGAGTAGTATGATGTAAGAATATACAGTGGAATCTCTCTATAATTGATATTAGAAGCAGATCAAGTACATGTTGTATTAAATTTCATATCCTGTTCAATTTCACTCATTTTAATTAAGACGCCATGCTATCTGTATACCTCAGCCGTAAACCCATTTTAATTAGTTTATTAAATTCGTTTGCAGAACTGTCTATAAACATATTTTACAAGTAAAAAAAAACTTGCTCAAAATCGTAACTAACACCAGAACCATTGCCGTAGTTTAGAATTGAATGCCTACTCTACGAATTTTTAGACAAATTGATTCCTCAATTCCTGACAACTTTCTCTAAAATTATATTCATAAATCACATAGATAAATTGCACTGTAGTTATGATAAGATACACACTATACAGAAAACGTAATCTAGTCCCAATGCTTTTGCTCTAATTGAATAAATGTCATTGTCAAGTGTCAAAAGGTTTGTGCCTGTTGGGTAGAGTATAAGCTGATTCTCTCTCATCTATACAACATATTATAATATGCAATTCCTTTTTAATATAATGACTATAATGACGAAGAAGAAGATGCTGATGAGATATGAGGCAGCCAAAGTCTACAAGAGAGCCCTTGAGTTGAGTTTTGGGCTTATGCACACGTTTAGCAGCCTAATCCTATTTTTGGCTATGGTTACAATTCTTCGTATAGTAATGTTGTAATAACTCACAATTCATAATCTTTCATCAATAGAGCATGAAATAAACTAGAGCATCATCATCATCATGAATAGAAGAAGAGTACACCACTGCTTTATTCAACACACACACTCTACTCTCTCTCTCTGCTTCTCTGTTCATTTCATAACTTTTGCTTGCATTACAACACAACAACACATTCATATTCATAATATCAACTCTGAATGGAGATTTTGAGTAACTCAAAGCACTAGAAAATCTCTTCAGTAGTCCAGTGTAGCACATACGCCTCAAAAGGCAAGAAGAATATACATTTACTAAAGTCTATTGGGAACCATCAAGTTTTGATGATGAGAAGAGAAAGAACTGAAGTGTTGGCCACTTCTGACCCTTTTCATTTATTCTTTACACTTTACTATTTTAAACAATTTGAAAAGCATTTGAATAAAATTTGAGTATAGTAAAACGTAAAATGTAATCAAAATAACAAGTTTGAAATTTCTATTCATGAAAAAGCTAAGAATTGAGTAAAATGTCTGAAAATATTTATGAGAGTTAGTAATGAACTCATTATGAGAATTGCGCAATGCTTTATGTGTGCTTTTCTTTTCTCTTACTATATATACGCTCTCTCATTTATTTCGTCATAAACATAATCTGCTACATTTATTTCTTCTTCTATTTAACTTGGTCCAGTGGAAAGTTCTCTCTCAGTGTCTTATTTGCTTTTCTTTTTCTTCGCTTTCTCTCCACTATGTTTTAATGATATATACTACTATGTAGCAGAAAAAACGTAGGAAGAACCAACGAACCATAATACATACTACACAAGCAATTTCCAAGTTATACAATATCATTGCGACAGATAGGAATTTCCTGTAACAAAAATCTCAAAAAAATGTCACTGAATTTGTTTACTTCCTACGTATTGCACAATCAGCAACTTTATATACCTGTACAAACATATGAATGAAATGTAAAGTAATCTTCCTGTCTTATGGAGAATCTTGTGAATAAGAAATTCCTTTAATCTTCTGTCTTTTTGACTCATCAACCACAATAAGCTACATAGATGTGACATTACTAAGCTAAGGCATCAACCAACTTTATTTTCAATGTCAAAAATATCAATAAATTACTGTCCCATTTTCCTCTAAACCGAAACAACAAGAGCACCATCATTACGAAAGTCGTTTGTATATGTAGCATGCAGTGTAGCAATTTACACTAGTGGCGATTTGTTTCTGAGATGTTATATCTTATTGGCCAACTAACTACAACTGAAAGTACAAAAAACAAGCATGACATTGTAACAGCTGTCTTCACACAAGATGATGACTATTTCCTGTTGTTCTACACATAGAACACACAATGAATAATGCTTCAAAAAAAGTCTCCATAAAAAAGACTTAAGAAATCTCTTTGGAACTTGGCCAAAAAGAGAAAGCCAATGGCTATTACATTGCAGTAAAGCTATCATGTTCACTAAGAAATAAGACACTGTATAAATGACCTACAATGCTTAGCATAAAGACAACACAAAAACATTCAAAAAATTGCCCAGCACTATATACTAATACACTAATAGTCACTGACTATGAACAAGAAACAAGGCCTTTTATGGCCTAGCTGACATGACATGTTTATCACTGATGACAATCCCGAGAGACTTCAATTTTCTTTTTTAGTACACTATATACTCCTTCGTCTTCCTTTACTCGCTTATGCTTCATATTATAGCAAAGGGCTCATATTACATATATATTATGTGCAACAGGAAGAAGATGAAGGCAGTAGTACAGTTTAGTATCTTTTTAAACTATGCACATAAATTAAAAGAGGAAACTATCATTGAGCCAAAAATCTAGTAGGAAGGCAAATGGCTATGTAGTAAATTTATGTAATTGCTTTCATGGGACGGTAGAAGAAGAGGAAATCTACGGTCCAGAATTTTTAATGTGGCATTGTAAATTCAAAAATTGCATTCTTTTTCATAGTAGTAAAAAATGTGAGGCATACAAGCATTTGAGATAGGGAGAGAGAAGAAAAGTTTCTCCAGTGAAGAAAGTTTTGTGCGCTTATGTATATCATCACAGTAGCAGTTTTCCCTCTTTTCTCTTGTTCAGAGTAGAACTGTTGCTTTCTCCCACGACTTGAGCTCAGTTGTCGAACAACAAGGATCTCCTCACGACATCACTCTTGTTTTCTCTTGTTTTCTTACTCTTTTCTCTCTCTCACGGTTCATCTACATATAAAGATAAACTCACATATATACTACTTTCAACTCTCTCACGTATTTCATTCTCTTCTTAAACATTCATCCATCACTTTAGAAAGGAACTTGGTCTCAACAACTTATTGGTCCGACTCTCTTCATCTCTTCTAGTGTTTTTCAACTTCAGGTATGTTGATCTTGATCTATTATTTTCTTTACTAAATTTTCTTTGCATCTACCACACAGTATTTATATAGTCTTTTCAAGTGTATATAATTTAAGTATATGTAGACTATAGACTCTAGACAGAGAATAGGCANATTGAGTGCTTTTTTTTCTTTTCTGAGAGCAAACTGAAATTAGCATTAATGACTCTCTACTTTCTAGCTAAACTGTCTCTCACTTATCATGTCATTTGTTTTGGCTGAGTTACACAAACTTTTCACCTTTGACTAGTATATATAGAGTAGAGTTTGTTGTAGACTTTTCTAGCTGTCAACTGTCATGTCAGTTAGTGAAAATAATCATCTGCATGATATCTACTTGGCATATTGCATGTTGTTATAAGTTTCTCTAGTTAAAGTTAGAGGAGAGAAAGTGGCAAAAAAGATTTAGAAAAAGAATGCCGCTCTATAGAAAATGTATATAGTGTGATAGACACTATGATTATCAAACTTTTTTTAGGGAGAGGAATGCCAAGAATTTGTCCATGAAGCAAGAAAATTGA
Organism: Oncopodura yosiiana; assembly: GCA_009869805.1. Lineage (NCBI taxonomy): Eukaryota > Metazoa > Arthropoda > Collembola > Entomobryomorpha > Oncopoduridae > Oncopodura > Oncopodura yosiiana. The sequence goes on along the minus strand of VCNE01004241.1, from coordinate 13,153 downwards.
AAGTTCATTATTCCTAGTATACTACTTTATTGGCGGAACTGAGAGTAGAAATGCATTTACGAAGAAATTTCATTAGAAGAGAGAAAGTTTAGTGGGGAAATATGAGATGCTCTGTTATTTGTTTGTGACGTAAAGTATTAAAAAAAGAACTATTTTTTTCTACTTTATGTGGTTTTTTTTTCGAGTGTTCATTGAAGAAGAAACTTTTGTGTCTCCCTCAGCTAAATTTTTGTTTCTAAAAGCATTTATTATTGGACAAGTCTGTAGGCTTCTGCAAGTTTTTCCCATAGGAATTTTTGAGCAAGTTGTTGTTTGTTGCCTCCTGCTCAATAAAAGTTTGAAGTGAAATGAGGTAATTTTATTGTTGTGTATCTATACTCTATAAGAGTGAACACACACAACTTTTTGTACTAATAACTAAAAACAGTTGACTCTTTTCCTACACTTAATGGGACTCTTTTTCCTATCTCGGCTTCTGTTGCCTTTTTCCATTATAGTTTCTTCTTGATGAGCAAAAGTTGGTCCAGAGAGACAATCTTTGGAGAGATTCATCATCTTTTCTTTCTTATTATTGTTACTGCCCTATATAATATAGTATTACATATATATATGTATAAAGTCAAGTGTATCACAAAGTTGAATTGAATTTCACGACAAAAACTTGTTTAAAACTCTTGATAAACTTCTTTCTCTCAAAAAGATAACACTTTGCATAAATTGTGTGTGTGTGAGAGAGAGAAACATTAGCAAAATATGTAGAGAGGAAGAGAGAGAGAGAGAAGCTGCGGTCAAATTATAATTATTTGCAAGTTCTTTAATAGTAGTCAAGTTTCTTTCCCTGAAGTGTCTTTCAAGAAAAAGGTTTTGTCATTTACAAGTCTAGATTCTACATTTTCACTCTATGTAATTTAATTTTCTTTTTTGCCACTGGCTACAAAAGTGTTACTTGACGTTGTTACTCATTAGTAGATTCTTGGCATTGTTTATACGGTCATTACTGAAAAGTTTTTAACGAGATACTTTATACTTTTTTACAGTCGTCAGCTTTCTTGTTACTCTTTATTATCTTTCCTTTGATATTTTTGGTAATAGTTGTTTGTCATTTCCTGGCAATTAGTGTAATGTTAAGAAATATGAGCAGCTCATCATTTTCTTTGGATAGCTTATTGACTCATGTATAATATATATATATATATAACCAGGGGATTACATTGGTGCAAGGAAAAGAAACACTTTGTTGTATTCTGTGCACCTGCAGTACCACAGAAGAAGTGAAAGAGAGCAAATCAGTAGCTTTTGAGTTCTAGTACGTTGTTTCATATTGAAAGTTTGAACTTTCAACTTACTAAGGGACCTTTTTGTCAAAATCTGGAAAAAAGTTTTGTTTACTCGACTTTGACACATTATTAAAGGAGTTGTAGTTAGAGGTACCTTTTTCATTTTATACCAATTGCCTAATATTTATTCTGAGTTTAGAAGCAATGTCACAATGTTGAATATTATGTTCGTAGGACAAGCAGTTAGTTGTATAAACTAAAATTTTTAATAAAATTGTTAGTGTTATTATAAATAAATCAATTTGCATTGAAAGATGCGATGTACATAGTACAAATTTCGCACTAGTTTAGTTCTTCATTAGCCGATCAACTTTCCTCGACAATTGTTTCATATCATAGATAACTTTTTCCAACAACATTGAAATATTTTTATCTTTGTAGGATGCATTAGATGACTTGCGACTGTTATTTGAACCATCGTCAGTTTCTTCATCTTCTTTTTTACATCGGTATGATGATGATGTTATGTAGGGAATGAATTTTACCTTCAAGTCCGCAGGCAATGATTTATCCGCAGGGTCAATTGGTGAAAATGCAAAATTTCGACTATTCAAATAGAAAAAGAGAAGATTTTAGTGAAAAACTAAGCATCAATTTAACTACTTTAGTACCCATCAGTTGAATCCAATGTAATGACTGAAAACATTTTGATTAAACGTAATCTCAAAGATGGTGGTAACCGCCTGCTGTAAATAATGGTTTCAAACAATGAAATTTGTTGGATTTGTTGAGTTGTTCGCACTAGTGCAGCATCTCCTTTCAGTTCTTGAATATCCTATACATATATAGATTATTTTAATAAATCAACAACCCTTAACATGTCAAATAATTATTTACTTAAATCTAAGTAAGTACTTACGCTAACAGCCAATCCCAACAATAAGTTCATCATTACAATAGTCACTAAAATAACAACCCCAACAAAAATTATATGTGCTACAATTAGGAAATACAAATTGTATGCAGAGCCATCGCTTTCATGGTTCTCCTTTACTTCTTCAAAGGTATCAGCATATTCAGTTTCACCAATCATTTTCAACAATATTTTAACCAGGGCATAAGGAAATGTTCGAAACATATGATCCTGAAAAATGTCACATTTTTTGTATTTACATATATAAGTTTAAATACTTATAAACTCACTTACATCTGGAAATAAAATAGAAAATGAAAGTGTAAATCCAAGAAGTATCGATGCGTATATTAGAGTAAACATGATAAAGTCTCGTAAGACCTACATAAGCAAAAAGCTTAGATAGTTGAGTAATAAAAATTCATACAATGTGTAACTTCCTACTTTGGCCAACATTTGAACATAAACACCAACGCTGGGAATTCTGGCGATCTGAACTAATGTCATGGACCACGACAAAAGAACTCCAAGCTATTAGCAAATTAAAAATTTAGTCATAGTCTTATGTTATAAGTAATACACTGTTATAATAAATACTCCTCTCCTACAGCCGCAATTGGAATTTGCCAATCCTGAACCGCAACACCAAATGCTGGAGAAACAGTACAGGAAACAGTAGCAATTAGAGCCCATTGTAAGTAATTAAGTCCTGCCTGTCCAGATTTAAAATACTGCAATTTGGTTGAGGCAACTTCATGGACTTCATTCAATATCATAAAAACGGCAGCTACACTGACTAAAGTTCCCATTATGACTCTGGGAGTGCCTTTACATGCTTCGTCTTCTCCTTCTTCCGTCTCATCACACCAAAGATAAATATCAAAAATAAATATTGTGTACAACAATACCAACAAGTAGTAGAGGGCATGAATAGTGTAAAAAAACTTTCTAACACTTATCCATTTGATGTGCAGAAATGCTTCCGTTAGTGGATGTTTTAGAAAAATTTCTCGTCCTCTTTTATGAGACTTTATCATTAAATTAACAAAATCCATTTCTTTTGCAACTTTTTTATTATTTTTAATTGCTTCTGCTTGCTCCTCACTATTTTCGAAGACAGCTGCTTGTAAAAGCAATCTATATAATAAAAGTGTTTATTATATATTTGTCATAAGTTAATAAGAGAGAATTTTACCCAAAATCCAAGTCCAAAATTGAATTATCATGTGTATACAAAATCCCATTATCAAGATATTCACCCATGACCTCAGGAATTTTCTCAACCAATAATTCAGCTAGGCGAATTTTGTCTCCGTCTTTTGGGTGTTTTACTCTATAAAAAATAGACACACATCTATAGTTTTATTCAATATAAGGGACAAATATTTTTTTTAGATTTTACATATGTACTTGTAAGTAACTTTAGCGTCATATTCCAACAGTACTGTAAATGACAATAATTTTATGTACTAGTGCTTAGAATATCATATCTGATTACTACTAATTATACTACCTTCAGCACACTGTGGCAGCATATTCCGAGTGGCATACGACAATGCAGTCTCCTCTTCATGGTCCTTAATATCGACTAATTTTGTCTTCTTGTCATCAGGGTCTTCTTCTAGAATTAGCCGCAAACATTCTGCATTTGTGTCGTTACATTCCTCACAAGAGCAACCTAGAAAATCGAAAATTTTATATAGGAAAATAAAATTATATACAAGTTAATCTTACCTCGCTTAACTGTCCAGTGGAGACAAGTGAAACCATTGTTGTCTTGAATATAAACGTCAGCACCTGCTTCTAATAAAACACGAACACAATCAGGATCACTATGATTTGTAGCAATCATTAACAGAGTTTTCCCCTCATGATTTTGCCAATCAATGTTGTAATTAAAATCTTTAGATTTGAGCTTCTCATCCAGTATTTTCCATTCTCCAAGTTTAATGATTTTTGACAATTCTTCAAACTTTTGTCTAAATGACATTTCAGATGAAAAACTCATTTTTTTACTCAAACACCTAGACCAGATTACAAACAAACGAAAAGTTAACACTAAAATTTAACGATAATTGTTGTATATGCAATTGCCGAGTATCATGTTCCAGTTTGTTTTTGATTGTGCAATAAGATCAACAGGTGCATTAATTTGACCTTGATAACTGAAAAATGTAATACACATAGTCAATTAATTTCCTGACATAATGAGTGTTTTTAAGGAATTTAAGTCTCGTAAAAATGATTGCAATGCTTCACAGTCTGCTGATAGACTTAATTAATAATATTATCTCCGTTTTTATCACACGTGTACAACTTTTATATGGACGAATGCTATAAATATTTAATATGATGCTTCATATCTTGAGAGATAAATGTAATTGATGATATATTTATGACAGACTTTAATCAAGCAAAATTTATTGTGAAATCCTATAAAAACATTCAGAATATTAACTAGAGTATTGGAGTCTAGAGAAGAAGTTATCTCTACAACTCTTGTTTTATCATTTTATTATAATATTATGTAGAATCTTTTTTGCACCAATGTAGTTTTTACTTTTAGTTAATATTACGACGAGACGTCAATTTATACTAGGAAAAATTATTAAGATGGCAGACTTCAGTAAGTTTAATAATAGAGCTTTTCACACTAGAATGAATCAAAGCAATATTACAACAATGCATTACCTTATATTGATAAATCTGCAGATCAGATCTGCAAAAGTCCTCGGGGCAAGTTGAGTCATCGATTTTAGTTATTTTACGAGAAACAGTTGTTTTTGACTTTGACTGGAATTCAATGAAATCAAACTATCTGGAATTTGTTTTTTTAGCATTTCATCTTTGCCATTTGGTTTTGGTTGTTCCTATGTCTATCCCCTGCGGAGTAACATGCTTTTTCTCTTAGCAGCATAATATCAAGTGCCACAACCTAAAACTAGATGAAGAAGAAAAAAAGGTGCTAGGAAACTACTAGAATTCATAATTTAATGTATGGCATCATGATTACGCGTCATGATGTAATATACTGTTGCAATTTGAGCTATAAGTCATCTGTTAGTAAACCTATTTATGCAGCTAGGAAATAACTTGACAGTTGATTCTCCTTGCTTTTCTACATTAGTGTGTTATATGAGATAGGAGAAAGTCTGTAAAAAGAAAGTTCTGCTGTTATACGAGAAGACAGCATACTTCTACTGCTCCTGTGTCTTGCTTATTTTTTTACTGTATTCACCTGTTCTCTAAAAAGAATCAAATTACCAAAAAAGAATACCCGACAGAGAAATAGGCTACATAATGTTACGTTACATATGTGTGGTAAAACTTACCACATAAAACAGTCTGCTTTTATAAGAACCATGTCAGTAAAGAAAGTTTCATTATTTTTTCTTTCACCTAAAGGAGAAAGAGAAAGATTGCATATCATAATTCTTTTCAAAGCAACTTTTATTAAGAGACTCATGGGCATATCTTTGCTAAGAAAAAGAGATAGATATAGAGTGTATAGGTTCAATTTACATTATGTATACATATGCCTACTCTGAAAGAGAGAGAGAGTAGATGAATCGAGAAACAATATTCTAATGATTTCCAGTATCATATTTTTACTTGGAATTATTTATGTAAAGATGATGTATACTGTAAACTAAAAATATACTATAGAATACATATTAATGTATAATAATTGGACTTTGAAAAAGACATACAAACAGATCATTATTAGATGCTTGGAATATTTTCTTGATAATTTTGCATTGATTATAGGCTTAATTGCTCAAGAAGAGAGATGAGGAGTTTGCTTTGAAAATGGTTGTGTAATGTGAGACTATTTTTAAAATTGTTAGTCATTTTCACTCATTTGTGCTCTCTCTTCTGTAATTTGTCATTTAATAGCGTTTTAGCGTAGTACACTTAGGCAAGTGTGTGGTTTAGTCTAGTAAATTAAATCAGCATGACGTCAACATCAACTAGAATTATTGGTACTTGTTCACCTTAGTGTTGGTGTGATGATGAAAATAGTCGCATACAGTAGTGTCAATTCTACTTAGTCTCAAGTGTTGAAAATCAAAGACGACTTAAAGTTTTAGCATCAGTGCCAATAAAAAACTTTTTCTCTCTCTCCAGACTATGCCAATCTGATATACTTTATAGTATACAACATATATACAACTTTTTGTATCTCTAAGTGTGAAATGACGACAACATACATATATAGTACATTTATAAGAATTGTCAGCTTTTCGCTCTAGTTCACATATATAATAAATGACAACTTTACAACAGAGCTAGCATAACATGAAACTATATATACATTGTATGTTAGATGCTATTTGTAAATTAAAAATAAATATAATAAATATATATGGTACTCATATTTTCTTTTTATATGTCTATCTATATAGCTTAGAGTGAGTCGAGCCATTAACAATCAACATCATGGACGACATAATTCCTGACTTTAGTAAATTCAGTGTTGAGAATTTGACAACATTTCTAAATGAGTTTAATGAGAGCGTTCTAGTCAATGTTGATCGCTCATTGTATAAACGTTATGAAGCCAATAGAAGACTTGAAGGCCCTATATTCTACATTTTGATTTGTGCCTATACTTTCCTAATTTTATTTGGAACTCTGGGTAACTGTCTTGTAGTGAGTGCCGTGATTCAGAAACCGACAATGAGAACTGCTCGTAACATGTAAGATAATCAATCACAACTTTATATCTCTATTTATAATACATGTAATCTTATGAATTTTTTTATTATCATTATTATAGGTTCGTCATTAACTTAGCGATATCAGACTTACTTCTCTGTATGATCACAATGCCCTTGACCCTTATCGAGATTCTTACAATATATTGGCCATTTGGAAATTATTTATATTTATGCAAGATTGCTGGGAGTCTACAAGCCATTTCCATATTTGTCTCGACAATATCTATTTCTGCTATTGCTCTCGATCGATATCAAGTAAGTTTTGTCTATTGAATAAGTCTATATATTGTGCATATTGTTTGGTCATTATTTAGTATAGGAGATTGTAAAGAATGAGAGAAATGTTTACATGAGTTAGTGAACTGAATAGTGATGAGAGAGTCTCTACTACTCTTTTGATGAATGACAGATAATAGATAGTCTCTGATAGTGAAACGACATGCCGACATGCTTCCTCTAATTGCATATACACAAGTTTTCGATTGCAACATCGACAACTAAGTAGGTTACAACATTTAGAGCAACAAACTTTCAACAACCCATCTATATATACATACACAGATGACTATATATTATTATAAAGAGTCTAGTCTCATAAAGAAAGTTTATGTAGCATAAATTCGATGGAAGCTAACAACATATCCAAAAAAAGAGTCATCATGGATCGCTTAATGGCATAAGAAGCAAAAAAGTGGAAACATTTCCTTCAAGATGGTCATCATAGACTCGAAACTTCAAAAGGATGAAAGTTGATATATAAGAAAACTCAACCACACTATAAGGGGATATAATGTCAAAAGAGAGGAGAAAGTATTTAAGGAAAGTGAGCATTAACAGATTTCTCTCTGGCTTATACATTACAAATACTTGAGTGTGCCAAGCCAATGTACTAAAGTGCTTTCTCTTGCTCTTGACCACATATCCTTATAAAGTATCTTGAGAAATTTGGTATACTGTTTTTGACAAATGATAAATTCAACCTACTAGTACGTCTTCTTACTATACATAAAGCAAGTAATATTTTTTATATAAACTTCAAAGACAATCTTCTATCTTATATCATTACACAGTAGCTTCTCTCATAACGTGTGCACTTGCCAATTTAGTCTGAACTAATAAATCCATGGTACAAAGTCAAATTCTTAGAATACATCTTAGCGTCAGTGTCATAGAGTGTCAAGTAGAAGAGAGAAAAAGGTAAAACTTTGACTCGATACAAATGACACTCTTTTTATGCCCACACCAAATGATACTTACCAAAGCTACTAATTACATATTGCTTCTTTCCTCTCTCTCACTGGTTCTCTTGTCATAGTGAATTGTGATTGCACATGCATACTAGTCGTTGTTGTATGTACATATATATCACATAGTCCCAATAGTTACTCTCATGACATATCTATCCATTAGCTAATGGACAGTTTTCCATTATCCATTAGTAGAACTATCCAAATTTAGACTTAGTACATACAGCATTTCCTTTTGTCATTCTTGTGTGTATGTACTTTAGATATTAGTACTACAACGTATACAACAATAACATAAAAAATCAACACCGGAAGATTATTAGTAAAATGATAAAACATGTTGTATGTATGATAACATAAATAATTGTAGCACTTTATTATCGAGAGAGAGAGAGAGGTGATGCTGTGTATTAGCTAATGGGTGAGATAGGTCACATATGGTGTCACTCAAGAGTGAGAAATCTCTGGAGATTTCTAAAAAGTTATATACAAGTTATACTATCACAGATATTGGATGTCAAGTTTTTTATGATGGTTTTTCTTGAGTAGTTTCTTTACTTACTTCTACTCTATATAAGCTGTCAAGTTTTGAATTTTGAAATGAGTTTCATGTCATTGTACATAACCTAAGACGCTTTGACATTTTAAGTTCTTCATATTTGTCCTTCCTGGTTTTCTGTCATTAGGTAGATAAATTGAGTAGCAACAATACTATTATAGTATCATTGAGTAAGAGAATAATTTACCGAAAATTGATGTTTTCATATTCTGAATAATTTTTGTTAAAAGTTTGTTGACGATTTGTTATGTCTTAATATAAAGGAAAGAATCTAGTATGATAAATACTAAGTTGATGAAAATTGCAAGAGGAAATACTAATATTGTGTAGAGAAAGCTGATTGCTCAAAAGCTCAAAGAGAAATTGATTGAAAATACATCTGTAGTATAATATACTCCTCCTCTGTAATTTTCTTTTGAGCTATTATATTTTCTCCTTCATTCGTGACAGTAAACACACACAACTGTAAAAGGTACATTAGAGCTGATTAAGTAATTGTAAGAAAATTGTTCCTATAAACATCACACTTGTTGTGCTTTTCTTACGAAAACACTTTTTCAATTTTCTCCAATAATATTTTGTTTTTTCTTTTTCCAGGTAATCGTTTATCCAACTCATGCATCTGTACAAAAAGCTGGAGCTGTTATAGCTCTTGTTGTAATTTGGTTCATAGCTTGTCTTCTAGCTTCACCACTTTTCATATGGAAGGATTTACAAACGTTCAATTTTACTTCCATTGGCTTATCACCAGGTATAGCATTTTGTGTTGAAGAATGGCCAGTAGAACATGGAAGAGCATATTACTCTATATTCACAATTATAGTTCAATACGTTATACCAATTAGTGTTGTTAGTATTGCCTATGCTCGAATATGTCATAAACTTCGTTATCGAATGCGTCCTGGTCGTCAACCTTCAGGTTTTGTAACAACAACAACTCCAGCAACAACCAATCAACAAAATGCTACAATGATAATTAATACAACATCAACTTCAGCTTCAACAAATATTGCTGCTACAGTTAGTACCTCAACTGCCAAAGAGAATCATCGGATGCAGAGAACTAATGCCTTGTTGATAAGCATTGCTCTAATTTTTTGCTTAAGTTGGTTACCTTTAAATGTCTTTAATGTAGCTGCTGATTTAACTGATGCTAATTCAGAAGAAGGAGAAACTTCAGGTGGTGGAGGTGCTAAGAATTCTAAAGATACAACATTTATTATTTATGCCATTTGCCACATGGTAGGAATGTCATCAGCTTGTTGTAAGTTCAATAAAAGCATGTACTATATACAAATAGCTATTAAATATATATGGAATAAACTTTTTAATATTTAGCAAATCCTGTACTCTATGGCTGGCTTAATGAAAACTTTCGAAAAGAGTTTAAAGATATTTGGTATTCAATTAAATCTCGAATTTGTGGTAGAAGACTGAGTACTAGTGATGGACTTAATATTGATGGAACTTCTTTTGCCCGTCGAGCTGATCATCATGAAGCTACTGTTCACTATCGAAAGTCAAAGTCTACAGAAGATCCAGAGTTAGAGCAAAGTACTCTCATCACTCAAGTTTTAGACAGACAGAAATGACTACTCTACTACCATAAAGGTATTTCACTCTCATCCTCTTGGCCAGTGTCTCTGTATCCGATTCCGGATGACAAAGTTGTTGATGGAGTCATCATTACAGAGTTCAAATCGGGATAGGATGATGAAGATGATGAGACTCTATGTGTAGGTTGTAAGTAGTATATACAACTGTAATTTACAAATGGTTCTCTGACTTTGTCATCCGATTCTTATAATATTGTAATCAGCTTATTATATTATACTTATAGTCTACTGTAATACTATACAATTTGGTATACAAAACGATAAACATCGTATTTTCTCGGTTAGAAGCAGGACTGAATTCTATTCACAATAGGATTTCAATCCCTAGGCTTCTAACTGAGAAAGTACGGTATATATATACTTCTCTGAATTGAGAAATAATAGTTTTAATTTTATATTATTGTGTGATATATAAATTGCTTTGAAGACGTAAATATACTTATATATTTGATGACTATAATTGATGTTACGTGATATAACAACAACAACAACACAGTGTTCCTTAAATGTTTTAAAATGAAATATATACCTATAAGCATGAAAAAATTTGGAGTAAATGACTATATATATATGTAAATGACAATCAAAAAGTAATTAGCAAAGAGTTCATCAAATTGCTAAATGTTTACAAACTTATTGCCTTACATTGCCCCAAGTTAGGCAAAAGTTTCCAGACTACAGATTTCTGAGCTCTTTGCTGATTTTATTTCTGATGTTGGATAAAAGTATATATGATAAAGACTTAAATACTATAAGTATAATATTTAATCTACTATATATATATATTTGTTGTAAACACTTATAAATCTGTTGATGATGAAAATTTGTGAAACATTTTCATCATAAGGTGTAAATTAGTGTTTTGTAAATGTATAAATACTACTATATAACAGAGAAAGAAAAAACTATATATATCTATATATCCTATGTTATGTATTGTACTTCTAATACTGGAGAATTAAACTTTGTTACTATATACAGAATTATTATTTAGAGCATATAATATGTAGAATCGCATTACTGAAAATTCTATACAATAGAGGCACAAGTTTTCCAACTTCAAATAAATTGACAAAATGTTTCGAGAGATGAAAGCAACAAAGTACTATTATTACATAGCAAAAGTTATATAGTTTGAGTACTTTATTGAAAAGTTGATAAGCTAAAAATTACCTACGGTAGTAATTAATGTAGAAGGTATACGTTACTGCAAAATCTTGTCGCTGAAACCTCTACTTGATTTACGTTTATTACATTATATACTTTGTTTGAGTACTTGTTGCCGTCAAGTGTTTTCCGATTCTCATATAGATTGAAAGTAAAGTTTCACATTTCAGGCCTCAAGTTAGAAGACGAAGCAATTAAAGTTGGAATATTATAGTAATATGAGTTGGATGTCGCGTCAAAAGTAATTTGCTTTGCTTCTGAATGATACGATTTCAAAGAATTAAAACCTGTTATTAGATACAATTTAGAATATTCTATGGCATAAAGGCTATAGGTTACAATAATGTTTTGACACATTTTTTGGAAAGTACTTTATTTGGATTTATACGCCCCATTATGCTTTGCTTTTATATTATTATGTTTACCAGTTAAGAATAGCTATGTCCTCATTAGCTTTTCTATAGCTTGGGTTCTCATATGCAGCCGTAGGTAACAGATTGTGCGAAAGACTGAAATTTTTTGTTCATATCGTCAGTAATAATACTAAGTTCTAACGTTGCCAATAGATTTACATTCTAAATTGTAGTCAAAAAAGGTCATTCTACTAAAAGTTCACATTACGAATTATTATTAATGGTCGCTCTCTTGAGAGATTTTCAACTCAATTATAAAGGTCTCAACTTTCTCTCTGTAGAAAGTATCAGATGTATGCAGTTTAGTTGTTCAATGTATTCTATAGATTCTGAATACACATGTGTACTTTTTTGCTGAATGAGTCAAAATCTAAGTTATACATATGGAAGAAGACCAGAAAAAGTTTATCATTTATACATACAAGAGGAAACCTAAGTTATGGATAAAAGAGCACTTCACATTATTTGTTTATTTACCCAGGCACTAGATATACGTTTTTAATACCAAGTGGTGTAAGTAAAGTGAAAAACTAAAAACAAATTCGACTTTAAAGCGTATTAAAAGTCATGTACATTTTGTATAGAAAAGTAGTAGTATAGATGTTTAAATATACTTTTGGAGAAATACTTCCGCTTCCGGAAAAATTCTATTCTCTAAGTCATTCAAATTGAATTGTTTTCTCCGTCTAAATATTTGTCCTATAGCAAAACTTTTAATTATGTAAAAGGTTTCATACTAAATTTTTTGGCATCATCTATTTCTCATACAATTCTGAGTAAATTAAAGTATAATTAAATATAAAGACATATGCTACGCATCCTCAATAAAAATAAGTTTTTCTCAACTTTCCAATGAATCATGATGATGGAATCACTCTTCTAGTAAAATAGACGTAAATAACTTGGAAAATGCTAATAAAATGAAGCATTTCTTTGAATACATCATAAAGAGACATTGCTGGTAGATAATGTACGGAATTACATTAAATCATAAAAAGTAATAAAACAAATCTTTATAATATGCTCTGATCCAATCTAATTGACTGATATGATTTATTACATTAGATGATAGCGTAGTTCACAGTTCTAGATTTCATGAGTATATAAGCTGATGAAAATACATCATTGAATACATCAACACACTTTCCTCCTTAAGACCTCTAAAAATTTCCAAAATACAAAATTTTGATTCAGTTCAACAAATTACATCATGTCCTGTAAGCTCTTTGCCAGTGTACTA
>VCNE01004240.1:0-36111 GCA_009869805.1 Oncopodura yosiiana | reverse complement strand
AAATATTAGATTGCTAATGAGTCAATTGATGACTGACATAATTGGCAAGATGCTAGAATTAGCGCACATAGATATATATGCGCACGCGCAAAATGTACGCATTTTCATGGACATACGTTAAGAAGATCAAGACCTTTACTAATGTATACTATGACGTAAACTACAATAACTCAGAAGATTTACTTGTGACTCTATTTACATTGCTATTTATCTCAGATATTTGACTAAGATACTAGTTTGAAAAAAAACTTTTTTAAAATTGCTTACTCCACCAACTGCGTAGAATATCAGGAGAGTCAATAGTGTAAAGAATCAGATATGACGGCTTACTAAAATAGAAATATCAAAGCTCTTATGAAAAATAAAGTGCACAATAATTAAACCAAAAATTCAAAGGCAAACATATATCTGTGTGTGTGTGTGTGCTACTGATTCATTTTATATCATATAAAATCCACATGAGAAAAATGGCACATGGGCAATCCTTTTACTAAACCAAATGTTTTCATATTCCAAATAGAATTCATTGAATTCAACATCAATGTTGTTACAAACGTGTTTGTAGTACAACCTTTCTAGCAAAACGTAAAAAGCAAATGTAAGGAAGATTAGCGTGCATAGATTTAATCTAAAAAGTTATAAAATTGAAACAACTTGCACCTGGATAGATGATACTTTTTTTAATTATAGAAAAAAAACTTATGAGGAGAACCAAAAGTACATTAAAGAAATTTCTGTGTTGTTTTCCATTCAAAAAAGTAATAACTAACAAAGAAAAGAGAAACCTACTGGTGATAATGTTGAGAGAGTTACATATGTATGTGTATCAGGAGATTTAGAGGATTGACAGTAAAAATCTTTTTTTCTTCAACAAAATGCAATGAGCTTGAAACATCAGACTTTTATACAGCTAAAAGGATTATGGACTAGGATCAATGATAAAGATAGCATTGATATTGTCCATCCATAGAGAGAGAAAGGATATAGGTGAAAGAAACTTATATCGCATACTGAGACCTAAGTCATATGTTCAACGTAGTAAAAAAAAGTAACTGGACTTAAAAGAACTTTGTGATCAGAATTTTTATTGGGTACAACCTTTTACTTTGTTATAGCATTAGCTCTTTGGAAACGATATAGATCTTATAGAGGAAAAAAGAAGTTTTAATATGTTAGCACTGATTGAATTGACATGGTAAAATGGTAAAATGTGTTCTACTAGTGGCTTCTCAAAAAAAAGTAGAGTTACACTTGTGTGCTATTACTCTATATGTTTTCTAATGCTACATATGTTGTTGCACTTCCATAGGAAAACTTTGGACAAGTCCTGAGCTCCTAAGAATGTCAAAACCACCAGCAGAAGGAACTCAAAAAGGAGACGTCTACTCTTTTGCCATTATCGTTCAAGAAATTGCAGTTCGACAAGGACCTTTCTCCACCACACCAGAACTGACGCCGGAAGGTAAGTTATAGCTAGATGCGTCTTGTGCTTAGAAATGGGAGACGGGAAAACTATTTGCGTAGAGAGAGGAAGAAAATTTTTCACCTGACAACAAACAGTTTGCAAAGTACTGCTTGAGGAGAGACTCAGGTTGTTTGACACAAGAATTTATTAGTGACTGCATTCTTGTTAAAAAAGTCAGAACGAAAATCTACCTGTCGGATTTGTAGCTCACATCTCTTGATAATTATGGAGTAAATGCAATGTAACGTTTCAGTTTTCAGTACGAAATGTACTAAAATTTTCAGAGTTAGTAAGAGATGTATACAATTTTAGAGTCTGAAATTAGAGTTTGTTAAAGTATAAGTCACTACGAAATTGTTGAGTCAAGCAACCTGAGTCTCTCTTCGTGAGTGTAAAAAGTAAATATATGCTTGTGATGATGACACCAGAAGTCATAGTATCAAGACTCTCTCTCTCTCTCAAGAGTACATATGAATTATATAAAAAGAACTTTCAAAAAACTTTTCTGAGAGAGAAAGAGTCTTACATTACTTACATACATATTTATATATAGAGTGGATGCAATAATTTAAAACTTTCTCCATTGTAGAACATTGCTAAAGTCAGCATATGCTAAAGAGATTATGGGTAGATTATACGTTAGAAAAATGTTTTTTAGTTAAATACTTGTTGATAGGCATTTTTAGAGTAATTCCTTGTTGTAGGTATATAAACTTTTTTTGTAATATATGTACTCCTATTTGATGATGTAGAGTATAGAGACGACGTATTTCTTATAAGAAAAAAAATTAAAAGCATTGTGGTTTTCTAATTGACTTATGACAAAAGTGAAATGAAAGAGATACATATAAGAATACATTTTCAAGTTGTACTTTACTATTATATATATATCCAGATAATTTTGTACGATAATGAATATGTCCGTGCGTCCGTCATCACTTTAGAAAAAGTGGCATGACAACAAATTTTTTTTTTGATTTCGGAAAATTCGGGAAAATATTTCAAAAATCAAAAAATTTGTAGGATTTTACGTCTTTATTAACCGTTCGTTACGAACGGGTGCATGCGACTAGTATATATATATATAGATGTACTTGCTATTTCTCTAGAGCTCTCTACCTGAATGAAACATTCTTTCTTTCATTTCATTTTTACTTTCATTTTATCAAGGATAAGATGATGAAGAAAAGTTGGAAAGCAAAAAGGAGCAAAAAGAAAATGAAAAGAAGTTCCGAAAATAAAAGTTTAGAGATAGATAAAGTAAAGAAAAATATGTTATAGTAGATATATATCTATAGTACACTTGTACGTGCACTATATGCTTAGCACTAGATGATAAAAGGTGATATTATGTTTTCTCCTTGTAAAATATCTCTTACGAGTGAGTCCTTCAACCTCTTTTCAAGCCACAAAGGATCGTTTCAAATTTTTCACTCTCAATTCACTTCTCAATATTGTAGAGTATACATACATATTGCACACATAGCCTTTATAGTATTTTGTATTAAAAACCGCCTTTCGAATTTAAGAGATTTTGCGTAAACAAATTGCAACAGCCATGAAAAAAGCTTTTCAATCCTTTTGCCCATTTACAGATTTTTTTACTTAAATAAAAACTCACTCAAGGTGAAATCTGTCTTGGCTTAAGAATAGATGATGTGTGTCTACATCGGCATATGTTCTCATATCTTTTGCCTGTATACACATACAAGAGAAAGATAAGTTCAATTGAAAGATTCAGATATTTCAGTTTACATGAGAGTACATTATACCATATAGAAATGCTAAAGTTATATGAGAATGAAAATGCAAATGTAGTGACTAATGGAGGATTATAGTAATAAAAACATAACCATTTTATCCAAAATGTTACATTAAATGAAACAGAATGAAGAAGAACAGGTGCATTTAGCTAGCATTGAACTAGACATGAAATGGTTCATTTCTTCTAACGACAAAATGGATCTAGATTTTCATGTAATGTAGTGACATTTATAGTATCCAACTAGCAACTGTATATATATAATGTATAATATTTGAAATTGAAATATTAGTTTTGAAAATGAGCACACATTATAGACTCCTGTTCATAATCTACAATTGGACAATGTAACTAATGTTATCAGGCTATTAAATAAATGGGTAGTAGTACGTATAATCGAAATTATTATATCATGAGTGATGACGGGTGGTGATGACTGGTGCAAAACGGTTATCGTTTTTCTCTCTCTCTCTCTTCGTTCTATAGATTGTTATCATTTACGACCCGTTTCTTCTCATTCTGCTCATCTAAAATACTTTATTTTCTCTCTCTCTCTCTCTCTTTCTGTATAGAAATCGTGGAGAAAGTAAAAGAAGGCAAAACTATTCTTCGTCCTACTCTGGATATTGAAGCACCAATTGATGACGAGTTGATTGAAATCATGACCAAATGCTGGGAAGAAGACCCTGCAGATCGTTCTGATTTTGGAGAGATTAAAGCAAAAATCCATCGTTTAAATAAGTAAGTCTAATACATAGTATAGAGCAATATGAATATTTTAGTATTTGCTTGTGGTTCATTGAGCAACAATAATCTGAAAACATTTTGAGAGCATTTTTCTTCTAGAGTGAGAATCAATTCAAATGCATATCTTATATATGTTATGTACATTTTTGAAAGAGCGAATCTTCAGAGTAGCACTAAAAGAAACTATTGTATAATGTATGACAAATGACTATGTAATATTTATTCAAAAGTCGACTCACTGCGTATCTAACATTTGTGTAAAAATATGTCCTCTTTTTTGAGTAAAAAAATAGTGCTAGACTATGTTAGAGAGAAGTGATGTTCAGGTATTTCTATTTATACGGTTCATTTCTTCAATTCTTGCCGAAGGTGACTGCCTGTGACTCGAAATCCCTTTTAAGATGACGGCTGTCTTGTAGTAGTAATACAAAATGAAAGTCTTTTGTAGCTAAAAAGGAAGTTATGATTGAGCAGTGAATGGAGAAACTATGTACACAGTATATATAAAATCGGAATGTATTTTACTCAACTCTGAACTACTACTATAGCTATTTCCTTTTTTCTATGTCGTTCAGTTCAGTTGAAAAACTTTGAAATTAGAAGCACTATTGTATACCATTTTCTCTTAGTGTCTCCGCTTCCATTACTAATGGCAAGAAAAATCTTTAAAGACTTTAATTTGTGAGGAAGTAGAGAAATTTTTTTGAGACTTTCGCTCAAAACACATTAATATTTTAACTCGTCCTGTAATTATAATAGTATTAACATTAAGAGTTGTTCTAATCAACTTTTAATTCTCATAATATAGTCATCACTAAAAAAGTGACGTCAAATCAACCCATGCTTAGCTCTTTTTTCTGAGCATCTTTTAATTCTTTCAGAGTTTAGTTAGTTATTTGATTATTATAAGTTGTGAGTGGCTATGATGATGGTAAAACAAATTGATCGCTAACAAGTATATATCTCAGAAGACATATTGTGCTTCTTTCCTTCGTTCTTTAGTATTTAGAGGCACTGCATGTCGTCTTATGTGATAGATGGTAATGGTTCAAAAGTGAGTTCTAAAGACGTCACAAGAAGAGACGACCAAAGGATGTTTAGATAGGATTGAGTTGACTTGAACTCAACTCGGTTCACTAACTTCTTTCACTTTCTCATCCATAAAATACATAACTTAATGTTCCACCAGCAGCAGAAGGTAGTCAAAAGTCATGCTGTGGAGAATGAGTAAAATTAGCCAGTGATTGACTTGAAAATGAGATGATGATGAGACTTTCTCTTTGGCTTTATAGTAAGAGAGCAAAAAGGAGTTTCTCAACTCTGTGTGAAACCTTTTCACTTTCAGTTTGCTTTAGAAGTCATGTAGTCATTTCTCTACTTTCACTTTATGTATCTTTTAAACTTCCTGTCACTTTATGTCTTATGTTGTCTACTCGCTTGCCAACCAGGCGTCTTTTATTGTTTACATTTACTTCCCTTGCTCATTGCTCACAAGAGTCGCGGCATATTGGTCCAGTAAAGTTAGTCTTGCAGTGAATCTTCTATCATTGAATCTAACAAGTTGTCATACAAAATGCTACAATATAACTGTGAACATCAAAATTGTAAGAGACTATATATGTAGTAATGTTGTTATGTAATGTGCAATTCTATGTGACCACAAGACAAAAGTTATGGGATATATTTCTGTGATTCAATTTTGTCTCTTCTTCTTTTTCAAGCACGTATTCTATTGCACTGTCCTTCTTTGAGTATAGTAAGTATATATGATGTAGCAATTTTTTTTTCTTTTCAAAGAGTTGATAGATGGATAGAGAGAAAGGAGAAGAAGAAAGTTGGAAAAGTTGTCTAATAGCTTTCGACACAAGTGTGTAGATACATGCTATGATTATGAGATGATCATTATTATATATAAGTTGTGTTATGCTCAAATGCACTCTGCTTGAACGCCTGTATAATTACACGGTTAGTCAAAGTTATTAATATATATATAGAGAGAGAAATAATAAGAGCAGCAGTGCGAAGATTAGTTGAAGTACTATACAGTAGCGATAGCACTGTAGTGTGAAAACATACATAATATGTTGCTTTTATAGGCAGAGGTATAGCTGAAGAGAAAAGTTGAGTGTAGAGTTTGAGAGAGAATAAAAAACTAAAATAAATATAATTATTATTATAGCTCTACACATAGTCAAGTACTAATTAACCTTATTATATTATTCTTGTAGAGCAAATGACATGGGACCAACTCTCGTGGACAATTTACTAACTCGAATGGAACAGTATGCTAACAATTTGGAAACGCTTGTTCAAGAGCGTACTGCCGATTACTTGGAAGAGAAGAGAAAATGTGAAGAAGTTTTGTACCAGTTACTTCCAAAGTAGGTTTATTGTCTTTAGCAGATTATTCTTATGCACATTATTCATAGCAATATATACCTTATTTAGGAAAGAGAAAAAAATTACTATATGACTATTCTTAAATCTGTTTTAGATCTGTAGCCAGTCAATTGATTAAGGGGCAACCTGTTACAGCTGAGTCATATGATGAAGTTACAATATATTTTTCTGATATTGTCGGGTTAGTGTGCTTTTTTCCTTTATTCATGTAATCTAACCTATTCTTAAACTAATATATTTTTTTATTCCTTGTACAGTTTTACAAGTCTTTCTGCGGAAAGTACACCGATGGAGGTATGTACATAGGCTTATTTATTTTGTAGTAAAAAAATAACATTGAGGATTTTGATTATTTTTTTTTTGACTTTTCTCTTTAGGTTGTCACATTGCTCTCTGATCTCTACACATGTTTCGACTCCATTATTGATAATTTTGATGTGTATAAAGTAGAAACCATCGGTGACGCTTATATGGTAATACAAAATAGAACTTGTGTTGTTGAACTTATATAATGGGTAATACTCATCATTAAATATTCATTGCAGGTGGTTTCTGGGTTGCCTGCTCGAAATAAGGATAGTGCAAGACAAATTGCACGAATGTCTCTTGCTCTTCGTGAAGCCGTCCTTAAATTTACAATTCGACATAGACCCAAAGATCGACTTAGGCTACGTATAGGAATGCATACAGGTATAAATAGGTTCAAAATTTTCAGCTTCTAACTAGAATTTTTTTTTAAATTCTTTTCCTTCTCTGCTTTATATTTAATGTACTTGAACAAACCATACTGGTGTAACATGGTATAAGGCACTTGAGAAAACTAAATACGTTTATATTTGGAGAAATAAAGATAGACGTAATTGCCTCGTTTAGAAGTCTTGAGAGATCTTTGCTACTCTACTTATATGTGAGTTTATCTACAATAATAGCAGTGGGCGGAAGAGAAAATTTAGAAGATCATTAACGCTGAATTACAACCACGTCTTTAGACACGCACACCAAACAAAAGAAGTTGGGAATTTGCCAAATTGTAATTTAATCTGGATATTTTAACTCGGAATAAAAACCCCTTATTCGCTTTCTTGTTGTTGACAATGGTTATGGTTCCATTTCATTCTAAATTAGTTGAAGGATATATAATAATAAAGTGATAATGCTTATAGTACAAAAAAGAGTTTACCTGAGTTTTGTAGCCAAATTAGTTTTTATATATACTTTGCTTTTAACCGAAGAGCCAGATTTCTAAAACTTTTTGGTCATAGCTTTGTACTCTTTTATATAATATGTGCAAATCTTGAATAATTTGAGACGATACAAGTAAAACTTTCTCGAATCTCTACTCTAACTTTATTATTATTATTGTTCCTCATGTACATTTTCTATTTCGAGTTGAGAGAGAACATTTTGGGCGACTGTAGTACTACTGCAATAGAATAGAAGATGTTGTACTGGTTTTCAACTGCTAGTAACTTTTTCCAGTTAAGATACATTTTACTACTAACATACACAGTGTGCTCTATTACTAGTTGAGCAGTTTTATTCCTGTGTAAAAGTTTCACATGCTTTTGGCATCTACATATCAGAGTGTCACATTGGACTAAAGCCACATCATTGTGGATAAAGTTTTTAGTGAGCTACTACTACCATGTTACTCTATTCCTGTTTTTAAAAGTATATAACAACTGCTGTAACTATTCTCTCTCTCTTCTTAAGCCTCAACTTTCATTTCAGAGGAAAAGCAGTTAGAGTTTTAATGCTTCTCGTCTTCCTGGATATTTCTCTTATTATTACACATCTAGTATCACAATGCTTTCACTTGCTTCTTATATGTACACTTTTCTTCAGTTCATTCATTTAACATAGTAGTAGTTTACAATAATAGTACTCTATTGTTATTATGCTTTCCTTTTCTTTTGCACAATGTACATAAAGCCAAGTGTCAACTATAGAAACATAAAGCTTGGTAGTATAACTTTTATTCTTGTTATGTTAAAAAAAATGAATATTTTATTTTGAATAGGTGGAGTTTGTGCTGGAGTAGTCGGCCAAAAAATGCCGAGATATTGTTTGTTCGGGGGTAATTAAACTAGTTATTTAATCAAAAAAATGATATATTAATTAATATTTCTCTTTTTTAACTTTTCCTACAGATACTGTCAATACAGGTTATTGCTCATAATAATTTTAGATAGTATATATTCCCTTCACTGAACGTAACTTTTAATTAATTTTAATTTAATTTGGATACTTAGCGTCAAGAATGGAATCAAATGGAGAGCCATTGAAAATTCATGTTAGTCCTACAACCAAATCTGCCCTAGATATTTATGGAACTTTTATATTAGAAGAAAGGGGGAAAGTTGAGATGAAAGGGAAAGGAGTGATGGTAACATACTGGTGAGATGATTGATTCTTCTTTCTGATTCTTATCTACTTATATATTATGAATATAAATTTAATTATTTTTTTCTTTTACTCAGGTTACATGGAGAACATAAATCTGCGGAAAGTGAAGAAGCTCCAATGGAAACTCAAAGTCCAATAGCGCAATCACCACCTATTGTTCCAAAATTGTTGCCTCCACCTTCGTCACAAGCAAGTAGTTCATCAACGACGACAAATAATACAACTATTAGTAAGCCTGCAACAACTACTATAGAAGTTCCATCATCATATAATTTTTCAATCTCGCCTCAGGTCACTACGAATGGTGGTAGTGGTCAGACAAATTTTATGACAAATGATAATGAAAATGATAAAGACGTTTCATTAAATTCTATAACCATTGAGCCCAAAGTTGACTCTGTACAAGACTTTAATAATAAACCTTCTTCTCTAAGTAAACCGCATTCAAATAATGTTGTTTTCGCCAAAACAACTGAGCCAATGGCTTAACTCAAGTTGATCTCTGTATTTTATTATATAACCAATTATATTATTATACTCTATTATATTATATATATACACATATATGTGTACTCTCTATATAAAACATTTTAGTAGCCTCAGTTTGCATTGACTCATTTAATATATATAACTTTTTGTTTCTACTAGATTATTATTTGTTGCTCTTATTACTTGAGAAAAGTTTGTTTAAAAAAATTTATGATGTAGTGTTGGATATAAAAGATGTGCTACATCTGCCAAAAAAGTTTTTGTCACCACTTTTTAAATAAGATTGTTTTTATTATTATTCTATTATTGTTATTATGAATGAGCCATAATCATCATCGTAATGCTCTACTAGTTGCTAAGTTTATGGTTCTTCTTCTACCCGTATATGAGTTGAAAGGATTAGATTTTTAACCTATTTAGTAGTACTACTACTCTTGCTCTCTAACAGTATAAAAAAGATAAAGAATGACAAAAATCAGCTTTGACTAGCAGCTTGGAACAAAAGTGAATGGAACATGGGAAAAAATATATACACTCTACTACTAATAAATATTTTGGCCTTTTGTAACTGTGTGTATACGAATGGGTTTTTGGCATCACCATATACAGTTTTAGACTCAGCAGGTTCCAAGTTGATTAGTTTCTGTGTCATGTATTTTCTCGTAAATTACAAAAGTGACAACTTTTTTTGTGAAAGTCATATCCTTTTTGTCTAGTTTTTGTATATACACATTGGTCTACCATTAGGTCACAACAGCATGTTCATTATGTGTCAAATTTATCAAAGGAAGAGGGGGCAAAAGAATAGAATCACCACTACCTACATAACATATATATAGTAGTCTGTGACTTTTCACAACCAATATACACACATTTTTGCCAATAGTCAGGTGCAAATGACGAAAAAATAAACTAGAACTGTCAACAGTCACAACAGAAATATATTAACTACAACAAAGCCAAAACACTACTTCTCCTATATAAATATATACGAGTGTCAACAATCTCTAAAATAATATATGACACTTCAATAGGCTAATAATAGTACGGTGATGCTACCTGTTTTAAGCAACATGTGTAATATAAAAATAGATTATATATGATGGACGATGACGTTCGGTATTAACTACAAAAAATATTAAATGTGTAAATAAGATAATATATATACAATAGTTATGCTACTAATACATAATAATAAGAAATCTTAAAAATATGTGTATGATATTATATAATTACATATATATACTTGCATCAGAAGTAGTTGCTATACAGTCTGTGATGATGAACGTTTCCCAAAGAAAAATAAAAAAAAATGTATGGGTACAACAACAATATCAGCTATATATATATAATGATGTTTAGATGTGAACCTGACAATGATAAAATTATATTACTTAAAAAAATCAATAAAATGAACAAAATGTAAGAAGTGTAATCAAAAGTTATTTTTCAAATCATTCCAGCATGGTGGTTGCTTGCATTTATTCATGACAAAAAACATTTTCACAAAGACGATTTCAATTTCAAAACTTGAATTGTAAAAAGTATTTATATTTCTTTTTATACATTATTATAGAAAAAATCAACAAAACATATATATTCCATTCAATCAAAAAAGTGCTTTCAATTTTATGATGAGTAGTGACTTACTTATGCATGCAAATTTTATGCATTATATCAAATAGAATTACATTGTCGTCTTCACATTATATTTGGTATACCACAATATAGTAGCAAGTTGATATATATGAGCTTTTTTTAAAAAAACACATACACATATTAAAACTTCAAGTCTTTAATTGCTTGAGGCAAATCCGGAAGTTTGATATCTTTAATTTGTTGTGATATATTCATATTTTTAACAGCTGAAACAGCTCTTGCTGGGGCCGCGGCCAGTCCAGCCTAATTTTATTTTGGCACATTTGTTTTTTAGTTTACACACATTTGAAAAAAATAACAAATATCATGATGAAAAAAACAAGCGACTCAATCTTACCTCTTGCCTTTCCAATTTGTTTTGCTCTTCAATTCGAGTAGATATTTCACTCATATTTGTCTCCAAAACCATTCCACCCATAACAAGCTCATTTAGAATATAGTGAACCTACAAAATAGAAAAAGAATTTCAATTTCTTCAAACATCAACCATCCATGAAAACAATGATACATTTTTTTCAACAAAAATATTCGACACATATAAAAATATCTATTGTCAGTAGTCGCAATCTAAAAATGCCTTTGGCTAACAAAGTGTAGAAACTTAGAAAAAAATATGAAATATATATTCTTCAATAAATAAAACAAGAAGAGATTGTTTTCATAGTTGTACATGTTCCTCTTTTGTCAATATAAATCCTATGTGCAATTTGTAAAATAATATAACAAAGACGACAATATTTCTACACATTCTATCTGAACAAAATAAAAAAGAATCAAAATAAGTGTCACTACAACTAGCCTTTCTTTTATATCTTTTCAATCTACGACGATGACTACATAGATCCAACAATCTTTGATACGACACGGCATATGGATTTAGATTACATCATTAGATGCGATATACTACACGAGCTTCTTGTGAAGTTGTAATATATATATATATATACATGGTCGAATTTCATTGATATCAAAACTGTTCAAAGAGACATATCTTGAGTTAGAAAAAGAGAGACAGAAAATATTACATAATCTTTTCACGAAAACAACAACACTCTCACTCACTTGCTCACTGACTGTCACGACGAAATTTACAAAAAAATGAAATACTAAAACATATATTATACAAAACTTTTACATATATAAAAATAATAAATATATATTAGAACAGCCAGCTGGCACGAAGAATTATATACTTTTAGTTTTAGTTAGTGTAGGTGTCATACTCTATTTTTCTTTTTATACTTGTACTATATTAATAGAGCATATCATGAAATGAAATTTTGACAACTTTTCCTATAACAACAAGCACATACATAAACTCGTAGAGATATTACATCATTATTCTTACGTGGGGTATTCTTACATTATATATCAATTTGTTGTCACCTTATATAATGTATTTGCATAACCCGTGGTATTGATATATATTGTTTCATTGATTCATTTAATTGTACTCACCTTGTCTACATGGAATATCAAATCCAGTTCGCAAACATTTTCGAAATGTTTATCAAGTGTCTCCACAAAAACTTGGATGAGATCTAAAATTCCCAATTCTGACTCGGAAGAATCAACACAAAAGACAAAGTAGAGGGTAGCATAATGACGATATATTAATTTATAATCTGCTCCTCCAATTAAACTAGAAGGGAGTGAAGAAAGAAAAACAGGTTATTGTCGATTACATATATTAGAACATGTTGTCGCTCAATTTCCTTCTATCATCTCCTTTCAATTTGTATATATGAACAACTTCTTAGTTAGTATACTGTACTCTCAAACAGAATTCGTTAACTTTCTGTTATCTAACAAATTGTTAGTAACAATGCAATACAGCACATTTCCTATTTATTATGGTTTATATATGCAAAGCATTACAAGCTTCATCTCCTATTATAATCAATTAATATAAATAAGTAGAGAAAATGCAGTTGAAGTAACCCTTTATGCCAATAATATAAAATACATAACTAACACAGCTCTTGATATTTTTTTCATAAGTACAATTGTTTGTTACATGATATCTGCACATACTGACCTACCCAATAGCAACAATACAAAACTCACAGGATTAACTAGTTTTCTAATAACAAGTACTGATGCTTCACATATATGTATACCATAACATACAAATTTATAAAATTAAACACATATCCACATACACACATGTCAGTTATCAATTAAAATTCATAACATAAAGATAAAACAAAACAACAAACTAAGGAACCAGCACAATAATCCATTATAATCATAATAATTCTACTTTTAAGAGTTCAAACTAAAAAAGTTATTATGTATTATGTAGATCGTGAATAAAGAGAGAGAGTAATTTGCTTCATACCTTATGAATTCAACAAGCAATTAAATTTCTATACATCAGACTGCTATCAGATAAACATTAAAATAATATGCAGTAGCAATATATTTCCAAAGGAAACTTATATACTAAATTCATTCAAGATTATTTTGCACAAGTCTACAAATCACTAAAAGAAGGTCTTGATTATCAGCTTTGTACATGAAACATTTGTTAAGGAAAGTCATGAAACGTCCTTCCTGAGACTAATTTAAGCTAAACTAATACGTTTTACAATACAATAATTTTATACCAAGTCTACCATCAAGGGTGAGAAAAATTTGGTTGTTAGAACTTTGAGACTAGTATGTATGTATGTGCATATATTAAGCACTTCACGACTGTATTTAATACTGTCTTTGATGTGAAATGCAACCTTCAAAAATGCATATCTCTACAGAAAATCATTTTGACACTAGCTCAGAGACGATGTAACTTAAAGTCATTATTATTTTTTTACTACACCTTTTAACGAAATTGTTACAAGTTCGCTAACTAAACTACTCTATACCTATAACAACAGCTACTACTTACACAACTTGCTATTAACTGGGTACTCGCTACTAACCACACTACTACCCTATAAATAAGTTGCTTTTTTACATTGACAACAACAATAAAGCAAGCAAATCATTAAATTATAATATCCAAGTGTAACCATATTATATACCATAACAACTGTCTGAAAGCAACAAACAAACAAGGGGATAACATAATAAGAAAAGATTGTTTCATAGCCCATGCATAGAAGAGAACTAAGCTATAGGGTAAGGTGAGCTTGTGGTAGAAAAGATTACTTTTTAGTTTCTTCAAGATATCTCTCATTCTTATGTGGTCAGTAGGTACATTACGTCGTCTTGTTGTAAAGTGGATACACAGAGCGTTTCGTGTCTTGTATCAGTTGCAACAGAATCAAATAATATAGATTCACCTCAGCAAGTCAAGTCAACAGAATATCTGAGATAGCAAGAAAGAGAGAGAGTCTCAAAGTGTTTAACATTAAGCTCTGTTTTATTAGACCTTGAATCAGCTAATTTTTTCATAGACAGAAAAAGCGCAAGTTGCCAATCAAAAGTTAAGAGAAACCAACAACAATACAATCTATAACGCTCTCTGCTTCAACCAAGACGTTTTCATTTATATCTATCTATCTATATAACCACACAAGCTACATGCTACAATTGCCAACAAAAAATCTAGATATATATATATGTGAATGTGTGTAACTTCTTTATGGACTTGAAGATTCATCTCCCTGAAGCTCTACAAGACAATGTAATGTGTTGTCATTAGATACTAGTCCTTCAGATCAGAAGCATCTCATGAAATTCAACATCATCATTGCCATTTCTACAGAGACACAAAGAAGAAGAAGAGTAATAGCTATAAGTGGTCTGGTCTAAGACATTCTACTATTTCCACCACGTGTTGTGTTGTATGGTAGTGCACGCATTTACCATCAAAACTAGTTAATTATTTACAAGTGAATTAATCATTGTCTCAAAAGTGAGAGAGAGAAAAAAATCACATAAGATTATGAATGTAGCTAGAATTTCAACTTTCCTAATTTTATTTCTTTTCCTCATTGCAACTCTTTTGAGTGGAGCATTGTCACAAAGAGAAGGAGAAGAATCACCACCACCAAGTCAAAAGAAAAAAATGTGTGCTTGTTCGGACCAATCTAATGATGAAGCAGTTTGTGCAAGTAATGGAATCACTTATAAAAGCACATGTAGATTTGATTGTGCTAAAGCAAGAATTACAAGTAAGTCTAGTATGTGCCACTAATATGAATAATGTATACTACACCTTCGCATAGAAAGAGAAACAAAAAAACAACTTTGACTTTTGTTAAAGATAGTTTAGATAGGGGTTTAAAAATACAAGATCAAGGACAAATGATTTTTTTTATCTGGAGAAGAAATACTATGTAAGTATTCAAGTTATGGGCGTTTTCATATCTCCCTAGTAAAATGAACTTTGATTTGATGTTTTTATCTTAATCTCATTTCCTTTGAATCATTTTCTATTCTAGTTAGTACTTCAATAACTAAATTAGCTACCATCGTGTAATTTTTCCTTCTCTCTAAACTCTGAATTTAATATGGAATTTTGACTGATTTTTGCAGGATTACGTGTTATTAAAAAGGGTCAATGTGGACCTACTTCAAGAACAATATATTGGAATGCTCGGAGTAGAAGATACAGCTAGTATTTTATAAAGTCATCTTTTTTATCACGTCATCGTGTGAACTGAAACTGAAATGTGATTAAATAATGTGACCATGAAGAGCTTAAACTTGTGATTGTATTAAATCATTGACAATGCAGGAATATATACTCTTCCTAGTAGCACAAAGAACACTATAAATGAGATTATTGATAATATGTAAAAGGATAGAATAATACTTTAAAAAAAATAAAAAGAATCTTGTGCCAAAAGTGAAGATCTTCAATCAAAAAAAAAGTTTTTTTAAAAAGCTTACCTTCCACCTTCAAGAAAATTGCATACATTATCATCTCGCTTGGAAACTAAATGGAATGTTTCTTTAATAATTTGTTGCTGCATTTCTTCATTCTGAAACAGTAATACAAAGCGAA
The DNA here is from genome assembly GCA_009869805.1 of Oncopodura yosiiana. Lineage (NCBI taxonomy): Eukaryota > Metazoa > Arthropoda > Collembola > Entomobryomorpha > Oncopoduridae > Oncopodura > Oncopodura yosiiana. The sequence goes on along the minus strand of VCNE01004240.1, from coordinate 20,226 downwards.
ATTTAGTCATATTGGTTTATTGCTTTCTAGACACCTAGTCAATTCAGGGCAAAAAATTATACCCTAGTTTTCACTTCTTTTTTTACGTAATCTCATTGTATTCAACGGAAGTTTTCATAATAATACACAATGCATTACACATTAACAGCAGCGAAATTGTTCCCACAAGTCTCTTGACTTACTATATTATTCATTATCATATGCATTCATTACATTGTTAAATTAACTATCACAAGGGTCAAGATTGAATAATATAATTGTTTTATCTATTCTAATTCTATCCTATTTCACCATAGTAGGATTTTTTTAAGAATATTGATCAATTATTTTTTTAACTTACAATATGTACATAGAATTTGGATAGCCTAGGCTTTCCATGATTGTTGAAAACCAAAATTGCTTTGATCATATTCCAAAAATCACAGATACTTTGACGGCATAAATATCTGAAATAAAAAAAAACATTTAATAATTAGAATAAAAAATTAATTGAAAAATCAGAACATTTCACATTTGAAATCACGCTGAACTAACAGTTCATTGAATTCTTTTTATAAGAATCTATATGAGATTATAAAGAGTAATGACATAAGATCACAGAAGATCATGAGAAAAGGAAAACAAGAAATTATTATCTGATTTCTTGAAATTGTAAATCAGCTGAAGGTTTTTGAAATAATTCTTATAGTAATAACTTACTGATTTATCGATTTATTGGTGATTATCTTTAGAAAATACTCAGTGACATACAAGCCCACAGTTTACTTTATAAATGAACACTGCCGTATGGAAGTTTTTCAATTTTTTTTTGTTTTTGACAATCTGTAAAAAATTCCCAGTGAATGACTTTCTCATACTTTTTAACTTAGCGCCTTTCTCGTCTCAATTTCTCATGCGTCTCAGGTTGAGAAATTGTGAATAAAAACAAAAAAAGCAACAAGTTTTCTTTCATGTCATTTTATAAAATTTTTATTATATGGATGTTTGTATCAAAAGCAACAATAATTGATTGATTGATAGTATTGTGCAATATTGCACAATCTACAAAGATAGATTTTTTAATTGTATTTATATGGTATGACACTTTACGTACAAGGCACAATTGTTACATTATTTTGAGGTAGGTAAAACTATTATGGGTATTTCTTATCTAATAATTGTGAAAACACATATTAATTAGTATAATAGTAGGCTACAGTTAGCATATCATAAATTAAAAATGAGTTTCTTTTGCTTACACTAAACAAAGATTGATCAAGTTTTGTTAAGTAGTTCATGCAGTCTAATAAGTAGTACATATTTTGGCATTATTATGATATCAGTTTATCTTATAAATTCTAGTAGTTATTCCGTCTATTATGTTAATATCTGCGTTATATATATATATATATATATATATATATAGTTTTAGAAGTTAAAAAGTTTTACAAGAAAAACAGATGAGTTCTATTTTTATATAGAATTAAAATTGCGTTACCACATCTCATAGTAAATATTTTCAATACTATTACGTATATATAATATAATATAATATACCATTATGTTGACTATAATTTCTTTAAATCAAATATAGTTATATTGAGAACGAATAATAAATAATATACATATCTATTATTAAATTATTCGTAAAAAATACTTAAAAGAAAGAAGTTTCTTCATCAGTAGTGATGTAATGTTGCTGTTACTCCGATGGTAAAGTAATCGACACTAATTCTTTCATAGCTGCTCCAACATCAAAGCAAATTTCTTTCACTTTATATACCAGATGTGAAGAGCTTCTACCAGAAGTAGTTTTTTGTACTGTTACATCACTCAGAAAAGGAATTTCGGACTTCATTCTCAAAACTTGAAATAAAATATTTTCTAAACTGGATTTGACATTTTTCCTTACATCCTGAAATAATAATAAATGTGAAAATAAACGTTTTATTAGAGTAACTAAAGAATTACTATGCTGTTTATATATTACATTACCTTGACTAATAAAGATGTAGCCATATTTTGAGCTTCATCATAAATCTTGTTTGATGTCAATTCAATACCTTGCATATCATTTGAGTGAGCAAATTCTAACAAAATTTTGATCAACTCAACAATCTTTCGAGTTGAATCGTGAACCAAGTCACAACTTCCAGTATTTTGTTGGCCTTTGCGAATACATACTTCAGTAGTATTTGGTCTTGTTGGAAGTGTATGGTCCTATATATTAAATAAAGTTCAATAAATAATCAAATATTACCATATTGTTTTATAAAATTCTTACTTCATATCTTGTCAACTTTGGTTCACACATGGACGCTGGTCTTGGTGGCTTCAGTCTTACTGCTTGAGCTATTGCTGGTCGATCACCATTACCCACCACGTTATTGTTGTGTCCATTGAAAACAACATTTGGATTTGAAATATCTTTATTCTTTTGTAATAAGCTGGCTCGCAATTCTAAATTTTCATGGACGACACTACCAACCTAATAAAGGATATAAAAAAACAATAACATACATATATTATTAGTCAGTCCGCTACACATCATCTAAGTTATTTACTGATCTACTAAAGCTATACATATTTAGAGGAACAAACAATTTTCTATAGCTAAAAGTTTTGAAAGCTTGCCTGTGGCATTTTTGTAAATGTAAGACCTAAGAGAAATATTATTATCCTTTAAGTAGTAGTAAAGCAAGGCAAAGTTAAATGTAATAATGTTAATATTGAACAATATATCAATAATGTTTTTCAGAATATGAATAACAAAGAATCATACCATTCGTTGAAGAACCATAATCTCCAATTTCATACTTTGATTAGAATCTTGAAGTTCTTTAATTTTAGCCTCGGATTCCATTAATTTAGTCACCAAAGTGCTATCTTTTACATCATTTGCTACATCACAAGTTGATATAGGTTTTGAGTTATTTAAGGTTGTTGATGCTGTCTCTTCCAATGTAGCTTTCTAAAGAACAAAAAAGTATCCTAATTATAGGTGACCAAATTTTTTTAAATTCAATGATTCAAACCTGTTGAGCCAATATAGTTTGTTGCTCTGCTAGTACCAAATCTTCATCTGAAGCCACACTATCATATAAAGGATAATCATCATCATCTGTTGCAGTATTTACTGCACTACTAAATGGTATAGATGTAGCATGGTGTAATTCATTTTCATTTTTCTCATCACTTTTACTATGAAGAAAAATGCTTTCTACTTCAACCTCTGGAGCACCATTACAATGACGTCTTTTACTTTCCATTAAAATAATAGATATCAGAGCAGCCAACTCATCATCAGTTAGCCGAGCAAATTTTTGACGTGTTTGATTACGAACTGGTGTATAATTTGGATTCACAGGTAAAAATGCTATTGAAAATCGAGCATGATCTGTGGTTGATCTACTGGTCAAATCTATATACATAAGAAATAAATATGTGAAAACTTCAAATGCTGAAGAGTATCTAAGATATTGTGCATAACAATAATCATGATACATACTTTTTTCTATAAGCCTTCTATCCACTTCATCATACATATCTGCAGCAAGTTGTTCCAAAACATTTGGAGGTAGCTAAGAATTGAAATGCAATATAAATGTAAATATTTACAATTATCATGGTTTGTTTCTTACATTCTTTATGGTTAGTTCATGCTTAGGACTTTTTGTCTTGATATTTGGTATAAGAATATGCTTTGATGTCCTGTGGTCTGGAACTTCATTACATACAAATTTTGATAATTGATCCGTCAAATGATAGCGAAGTTCAATAATCCTTTGTGCTAATTCTTTATAACCAGCAGCCCTATTGTATACATTCAATTAGATATTTTTATTGATTGTTCAAGACGACGTAATAATGTAATCAAACTAAACTAACATTGCATGCTCTGCTGGTGTTTGGCCAAGGTAATCCAAAGCATCAGTATGAGCTCCATGTAGAAAAAGTAATTCAACTTGTAGTGATTGGCCATTTCGTGCAGCTAAAATTAGAAACGATTATGAACTAATCTTTTATTTAATCTATATAGTATTAAAAACTCTATTTGAGAAAAATACTTACCAACATGCATAGGTGTTGTATATTTCTCCTGTGGTAACAATAAGAAAACAATAAGAAACCCAAAGAATATTATTTCGAAGCTACAATTGATTAGTATACTACCGGATGGAAAAAATTTGGATCTGCTCCTGTTGCTAAAAGTCTTAATGTTGTGTCCAATGCACCGGTTCTTACAGTAGAATGTAATTCTTGATTTCTTATTTCAAAAGAGTCTGTGTTTGTGCGGAGAACAAATTGATAATGAAAATGTTTCTGATATATAAATTTTCGTTTCACATTTCTAAAAGATTGAATACAAAAAGTACAGATTAGGAATATGAATAGAACTTAGTAATAGTGCTAAAATTAAAACTTACTCTACAGGATCACGAGGTGAAGGTTTCTTTATTTGAGCATCTGACTTTGAAGGATTCAAGAGATTATGTTCCCATGTATGATTTGCTGGTCCACTTGCTAATGTCATAAGCATCTAAACAGAAGAGAGAACAACGAGAATTACAAAAAGTTCAAGTCAAAAACAAGTACACTAATTATGTATTGTACGAAATACCTTTCTAAGACTTTCTGGCCAGTCTGTATCTTTGAGATATTTTATTCTTGAATACTGAGGACCTAGACTTCTGTGAATAAAACAACATTCTTTACACAACAATAGACCTCTATTTAACGAAGCCCATTCTGGATCTAAGACAAACAATTAAACAATTTTAAAAATCAAATATTTGTAAACTATATTTATAGCAGTATTATATTATAATTACCTGGAGCATTACAGTCACCGCAATTTATAATATTTGTTTCGAGATCTGCCATATTTATTCAATGATTTCAAAATCTAATTTCTATGAATAAGAACAGCTTTATCGTCTCTAATACACTTTGTAGTATAAAGGCACCAGCATTGCGGGACAAACTCTGAAAAACAAGAAATGATTACAAAAAAATTTTTTTAGAAACAAATCTAAGTTAAGAGATTACAACATATTTCAATTTTATTTTAAGAAGAGGCAAAGGATTGTTTTTTTCTTTAAGTTTGATTTGTCTATCTTCTTCCAGTAGATATGCAATAAGATAGAGAGTGTTTGGAAGACAAGAATTGCAAAAAATGCTATACCAAAAAAAATCCAATTGGCACGTATTCAATAACTATCAAAAACGACATAAACTTTATACACACATCTGTTTTTCCTTAATTTATATTCGTAGAGGCATAAAACTATAACTTGGTCCTTCCTCATTACCACACACGATTAAATTGACTCACAGAAAGGATGTGACATAATTGATCTAGGCTAATATTACACAATGTACAAAACAGGGAAAATGCTCTTTAAAATTGACAGCTGAGGAAATCGGCTAAATTATATGTGAAATGAATGAAACTTTCTAAATAAAATTTACCAATGTCAACTCAACTATCCGCTTCCTAAACTTCAGATGATTAGAAATATAACTTTGAACTTCTTGTCACACAAATTACAAAAGTGATGAATGAGTTTGACATAAATAAAAAGGTAAGTAAATAAATAAACTTTTGTTTTTATGACTGTTGTTCAACTTCGGTTCAATCAACTATTACATAACATGCTAAATAATGTGCTGTATGAAAGGCGGTAGGAATTTTAACAACTTGAAAATAGCAAAAACCTCGTGTTGTGAGAAATCTAGAAAACGTGTTTTGTTTCACTGCTGTTTTTCTTTAAAGAAATAATTTTGTGATAAAATTTTATAAATTAAATATCTGTCAACTTAAAAGTTTTAAGTGTAATTAGTTGACGATGGCTGAATCTGAATCTGAAAGGATTCAAATAGTCCCATGCTTAAAATTTATCAAACGAGGCCTTGTGTCTGGAAGGCCTAAAAAGGTTTTTTTAGTTTTGAAAGTTAAAAATTGAATAATAATAATAATAAATGTGCTATTCTTCTAGGCAAAGCATTCTTGGGAAGCGTTACAAAATGTCATCAAAGAAATGAAACTAAAAGAGTGAGTTTTATTAGTTATAAAAGTTAAATTTTTATATTATTGCATGAAAAATGATTTATTTATATACTTCATTTCACTTTAGAGCTTCACTACCAAAGCCCGTGAGAAAACAAGTAGTACAACCAGAAGGTGATGATGGAAATGGGAGTAGTGACGAAAGTGACGAAGATAATAAAATCGATTCGTATTATGATATGGAAAATTATGACAGTGAAGGCTTACCAGATGTGAGAGTGGAAAATCTTTATAATGATTCAGATGCATCTAGTAGTGGTGATGATACAGATGAAGAGAAATCTGAGTTTGATGTTAAACCTGAAGATAATTTAATTCTTGCTGGCCGAGTTGACGGTGACATGAATGTTTTGGCAGTTTATGGTACTACAGTAATTCGAGTTTCATATAAACACATTTAAGTATATAAATAATATTTTCTCCTCTTATTTTATGGCTATAGTTATCAATACTGCTGAAAGTGATCTGCTTTTACAAAATGAAATATTACTAAAAAGTTATCCTATGAGCATCGAATGGCTTCAAATGAAAACGGATACTCAAACATATTCTCATTTGGGTGCTGTAGGGTAATATATTCAGTCATAAAGTTTCTCTCTATATATTTTCTATACTCTTTCTGGTTTTGTAGATATTCCAATGCAGATATCGACATATGGGATCTTTCTATTTCAGGAGAATTAGAACCAGTTGTAAATTTAACAAAGAATAAGAAAAAGTCTGAGCGACATCAAGATGCAGTACTTGATCTGTCTTGGAATCAACGCCACACGTATGTTTTTCAATTATTTTAAGTCAATTTAAATTTATTAATTAATAATTTGCTGTACAGAAACTTGTTAGCAAGTGGATCTAGTGATGGTATGTATTTCATTATTTTTTGAACTAATGTAGTTGTTATGGACAAACATTACTACTTAGAAAAAATGGAAAAATTAATCAATGAAGGTCCTTATGAAAAAACTAAAAATGACCCAACAAATGCTAATAAAAAAACTATCAAAGAATATTGTAAAGATTTGACTGAACGAGGAAAATTAACAAAATCTGAATATTATTATTTAGCGTCTGAAAGCACATCAGCACCAATTTTATATGGGCAGCCCAAGACACACAAAAACAATATTCCTTTTAGACCTATAGTAAATTTTAAAAACTCTCCGTCATACAATCTAGCAAAACACCTCTCCAATATACTACAACCATTAGCAAGGAAAAGTCAGCTTTCTATTAAAAACTCTGAGGACTTGGTCACTTTTTTAAAAACTCAACATATCAACAACAATGAAGAGTTAGTATCATTTGATGTAAAAGATCTATTCACCAATATTCCATTAGATGAAACTGTGACTGCTGTCAAAAACGTTCTAAAGAGAGATAAAGTATGGAAAAAACTTACAAAATTAACAATGACAGATATTCTGAATGGAGTCAAATTATGCCTTTCGTCTTCTTATTTCATGTACAATGACACATACTACAAGCAACTAACAGGTACTCCTATGGGTTCACCAATTAGTCCTGTATTAGCAGATCTCTATTTACAATATTTCGAAGAGAAAACATTAAGCAAAACCAACGATATAAAATTTTGGCGACGTTATGTTGATGATGTCCTAGCAAAAGTTACAAAAGATACAAGTCAACAAATTATGACTTTACTAAATTCTTTTCATCCTAACATCCAATTTACATGTGAAGTTGAAAAAGATGAATCAATTCCTTTCCTTGATGTTTTAATAAAGAAAACTTCCAATGGACAATTCAATTTTTCTGTTTATCGGAAACCTACTAATAATGAAACCTATCTACGTTTCGACTCACATCATCATTATCACCAAAAAGTAGCAGTAGCTGATACTTTAATCACAAGAGCTTTTACTATATGTGATGAAAACTCAATTAAAGACGAGCTCCTCCATATTAAAAATGTATTAACAAAACATAAATATCCTGCTGTATTGATTTCAAATAGAATCGGTATTATTAAGAAAAGAGTTGAAGATAAGCAACAGGGAAATGTTATTAGAAATAAAGACAACAACAGGATTGCAATTCCGTTTATGGGTGAACAGACAAATCAATTAGTTGGGAAATTAAGTAGAAAGTATGGCTTACAATTTGCATTCCTTCCTGGTCAGAAGATACTCTCAATGTTTCAACAACATAAACAGAAACGACAAAAATATGGAGCAATATACAAAATCAAATGTGGTACAAAAAGATGCAAAAAGGTATATTATGGTGAAACTACTCAAAAAACAGAAAAAAGAATGTTACAACACCAATCAGCAATAAAAAAATCTGATATGAGCAACGGATTAGCAGTACATATAACTGACACAAAAATGAAACACGAAGTCAAAAATTGATGCAATGGAAATAATTGAGCATGAAAAAAGATATTTACATAGAAAATTCAAAGAAGCTCTTTATATTACTGCAGCAAAAGAAATAGGACAAGAAGTTATGAATCTAGACAATGGAAGGAATATTAGCAAAATCTGGAAATCATTTCTACCTCCTTTGCTAAATAGAAAGAAATTAGAGACTTAGAAGTCAACTATTATTTTTTACATTTTCATTCAACTATGTTACCATGTATTATTTTTAGCAATTTTTTGACCTCACTCTCATTTATGTTTATTCAAACCAATTCTGTGAAAAGTATATAATTTTTTGTAAAAGAAATTATTATTATTCTCTGAAGAAGACTAACAAGATTAGTTGAAAGCTTAGATGTAATAAAAAATATCTTGCCTATCGAAAGTAAAATATTAAAAATTAAAACTTAAGTTAGTTTATACTCATGGATTCTAGACATCAAGAAATAGATATTAAACAATAAATCTTATATTAGAGAAGAAAGAATTAAGGATACATTTCAGTTAAAGTTTGTAAATTACAATCGTTGATGATGGCTAGAAGTAAATTAGTTGTAGCTCTCTCAACTTCTCCACTAACTTTTCCTTCATCTGAAGGAGTTGAATATAAAAGAGAACACTCTATATTATGTGAGTTTACAAAACTCACATAAAAATAAATCAGATTTGATGTGATTGATTTATTAAATCAGTTAATGAATTATCTGATACTGAAGAATAATAGAAGAACTTTACCTATAATGATAGTTAATATGAGTGAAGAAGAAGAATTATTATTATTTAAAAATAATTTTATTTTCATGACCGTTTAGCACTTTGTTTACAGGGCATTCTATAATTCATAAAGCGCGAAAGAATTGGCAACACTGCAACACATGTCAGATAGAAAAAAATTTGGCTAAAGGTACCGAGTGAATGGCTATTTCTTTAGTTCAAAAAGGTAATTCAAGTTTATATTTAATTATTGACCAACTATTAATATTATCTTTCACATATTGTTGACAATGGATGGAACAAATGGGAGTGGAGACGTTGACACGAAACCATCATCATCTTCAGAGGATAACAATATTCAAATCTATTCTTTCTCAACACAAATCCTTGGATCTCTTATTTACTACCAAGTGACTCGTTTTCCCAACTCAATGTACTTATGGATAGGTTCTGAAAAAGGAGTCATGTCAGATTTATCTTATGCTTTGAAAACACCTTATGACAAAAGTCCTATTCCTACATCAACTCATATTATTGGTGCAACAGATGATACACAGTCACAATCTATTGCTGCAAAATTGGCCAAAAAACTTGGAAAACCAGTCTATGTCTCATGTAATTTAGGAAGTGCTCATGCTTCTTCTGGACTTTTGCTACAGGATGTTGAAGTGAAACTATTTGAGGAGATTGTCAAGTGTCCAGAGAAATTTTAATTGTTTATTAAAGTATTTTCTTACAAATTGTTTTCTATTTCCCTAAGGATAGTAAATGAAAGTTGAAAATGTTGCAATAACATTGAAATATCTAAGTGTACAACTTTGATTTGCATAAGCAATATCTTAGAATCTAATGAGAGATTACATATTGAATATCATTTTATTCTATTATTAGTATTAATTAACTAATTACCTTCATAAATTAATTAGAGGAAATAAAAATACGATCATACAAAATTCGGGGTCATATGAGAATAGATGCCGCCGGCTTATACAATTTGAGAGTGCAAAGGTTGTCATAAATTGTCAACAACTGTTTTAATTGAAATTGTCATCACTCCTGAATTGTAATGCTGTTGACCAATTGCATTTGAGTAGAATAAGCCATTTGGAATTACATTTGTGATGAGTAGATTAGCTAAACTCGTCAGTTTCCACCGGAATCTTGAGAGACTTGGGTACTTTTTTAAAATTTTATATAGCTCTTGAGATTTGATTAATTTTCTGTAGTAATTGTGATATGATTTTTTTTTCAGGAAGTTGACAAGAGTTAGAGGACAAGAGAGATGTATGTCAAAAGGATTCTTCTCTACTCCACTTCCATCGTTACAACCTGATGAGCTTAATGAGCTGAAACCAAGTTCAGAGCAATTGGCAAATTATAATGAGTGTATGGAGAAATTTGGAGAGTTGTCCAAGCAGTCATTAGCTGGAGGTAAAAAAACGAAACATAATAATTATTAGTATAATATTTATATGAAATATTGTGACTCATGTGACTGCTTTCAGGTGGACCACGAGGAATTGAAAGACATGTACAGAAAAATAAAAAAGTTTTAGTTCGAGACCGAATCAAAATGTTGATTGATCCAGGGACTCATTTTTTGGAAATTGGAAATTTGGCAGGATTTGATATGATGTATGGAGATATTCCAGCAGCTGGAACTGTTAGTGGTTAGTTATGATTATTATGCATATTAATTATAATTGAAAAAATATAATTACTAAAAAAAACTTGTTGTTTTGTAGGTATTGGACGAGTGTGTGGAATTTACTGTATGATTGGTGGTAACGATGCAACAGTTAAAGGTAAAGGACAACATTTGAATAGTTTGAAGGCTCAAAATTAATAAATAAATTATTTATTGTGTTAAAGGTGGAACTTACTTTCCAATCACTGTTCAAAAATCACACAGGACACAAGAGATAGCGGAGACCAATCGATTGCCATGTATTTACATGCCGGATAGTGGTGGTGCTTATCTTCCATTGCAAGCTGAAATCTTTCCAGATAAAAAACATGGTGGTAGATCTTTTTATAATCAAGCTGTCATGTCATCAAAAGGAATTCATCAAATTGCTGTAGTTTGTGGAAGTTGTACTGCTGGTGGAGCTTATAATCCAACAATGTCTGATGAGGCTGTTATTATTGATCGAATTGCAAAGATTTATTTAGCTGGACCACCACTTGTTAAAGCGGCTACAGGAGAAATTGTTTCTGATGAAGATTTAGGTGGTGCTTGGATGCACTCGAGGTAAAATTTCAAAAATGTAATAATTATATTATTTTACTTAGACTATTATTAGTTATTATTGTTGTGAGAAATTGTTTCTGATGAAGATTTAGGTGGTGCTTGGATGCACTCGAGGTAAAATTTCAAAAATGTAATAATTATATTATTTTACTTAGACTATTATTAATTATTATTGTTGTTTTAATTAAAATAGTGTCAGTGGATGCACAGATTACTTTGCAACTAATGAGAAAGAAGCTTTTGAAACATGTAGAGATATTGTTGAATCTCTAAATATGCAAAGTATTCCAACAAAATCAACAAATGATTTTCAGCAGCCGCTTCAAGCTCTTTCATCGTGGACAGGTTTGATAACATAGTTAGGTTAAATGTTTTATGACTATAATTTTATTAATTTTAATTGTAATTGTAGATATTGGATCTAAAGATCATTTGAACAAATCAGAAATGTACCATTTACTCTCATGCATACTGGACGCAAGTAAATTCAAAGAATTTAAAGCATTCTACGGCCCTGGGTTGATTGCAGGAACTGGATACATTGAAGGGTATAATAATCGAATATTACAAATGTTTTCTTTTCATTTCTCTAATCTTTTTTTCTTTTTTAGAATGCTCATTGGAATTATTTCCAACATAGATGAAATAATGTCACAAGAAGCCTTAAAAGCAACTCATTTTGTTAACATGTGTAATCGACGAAGCATCCCTATTATATTTCTACAAAATTCATTGCCACCATTGCAAAGAACGTTGACATCCGACTCTCTTCATCTCCACCAAAATGTTCTAAAAGATCGAGGAAAAATGAGTAGCGTCATAGCTGCTGCACAAGTTCCCAAAATTTCTTTAACGTTGACTGCTTGTTATGATGATGACTACTTACTAATGGTAAAAATATATTATAGATATTAAAAAATAAATTGAAATTGATGGAAATTTTTATATAAATTTTAGTGTGGACCATCATTCAGCCCGAATCTTCATTTCATGTGGCCAACAGCGAAAATATCAGCTTTCAATATGGGAACATTAGTTGACACAACAGAAGAATCAACAGAGTCTGATGATGATAGCAATACTGTTGATGCTTTCTATGCTGCTGCTAATGTTTTGACAGATTCTATAATACTTCCACAGCAAAGTAGAGATGTAAGTAAAATACACTTTGGTATACATATGATTAAAAAATGCTAACAATTTTATAATAATATATAATTTCAGATATTAGCTGAAAGCCTAAGAATTGTCAGTCAACAAAAATATAATCCATTACCAATTGATTCTGCAAAAGACCCAGTGTTTAGAATGTAGTTTAAAATTAATATTTTTGTCAAAAAATTATATATATGAATGTAAATTGTGCCTTTATAAATTATTAGTACTAGTATATATTAATTAGTGCTAGTATACTACTGTGATAAATTGGATATTAATATTTTTTTCTGTCCGACAATCTTAATCTTCTATAAACAATTTGTAATAATAAATATAGCCAAAAAAATCTATAATCTATATATATTTGTATAATATTTCATATCTATTTATTTTTTATAAAGTTTCTGTTCTGTTGAATATATTTAGAGTATTTATGTTTATAGTGTTACAAAAATATTTAAAGAGTTAAAAAAACTATTTCAGCACATTACATTTGTAATAAGAATAATAGTAAATGAATTTGCACAGCAAATTTTGACATTATAGTTTAGCGTATATCACAGTTCAACCGATGAAAATTATTTTTACGTAATATTTTTAAACAAAATTTTAATACTATTAAGTACACAGCTTCTAAAGAAATGTTGAGCTATCAAAATCTTCAAAAGGTGTAATAGTACCACCAGAAGATCCTCTAGGTGTATCATTTCCAGAGATAGGAGAGCCAATGTTGCTGCCACCGATGCTATGAGTTGTAACTTGAGTGAGTCTCACTTGTTGATTGTTACGATGCCAAGATCTCCATACAGATGCATGATACCTAAAAAGCAAAATTCCATCAATTCTCAATAATTATAAATACTGAGCTTGTCTTTTAAAAATTACCTTGTAGTAACATGACACCATGTAATATAAACAATGAGGAGAAACAGTGACAAAACAATTAATCCAATAGCTTCCCAACGTTCTTGAAGAAAATATTGTAAAGCTCCAACAATGCAAAGGTACGTTGAAATAACGAGCAATGGTGTTAGCAGGAAAAAACAAATGAGATCTGCGATAAGATTCCGAACGTTGAACAAATTACTTCGGTCTCCCAAGTACTACAAATTAAAATAATTAATTAATTCTGCTTTAATTCTACAATAGTAATATTATTCCTGCATACCTCCATGCATGATCGAGATGTTCTTTCAGTATTGAATACAAATTGACATATTTCACATTTGTCTGTATTGGATGTTGTGAGCCATCGCTCAAGACAACTGGTATGAATTAGAGCCACTGTTCCTGTGCATTTGCACGGAGCTATCAATCTCTCATTTCTTCCACCTAAAATAAAAACAAATCAAAAAATAAATTAGTAACATCCAAAAATAATAAAATTAATTTTTAATTACCATCATGACAAATTCTACAGAAACCACTACTGCCTCCACTACTTGCTCCAAGACTTACAACAGTTTCTGGACTACTGTGAAGTTTCTCATCACTTCCTTCATGATGTGATGATGATCTAGTTCCTCCTGACAATCGACTAAGATTCCCTGGCATTTTGTGACAAAAAATTGAGTTCATCAACTAATTTGTCACTTAATTTTGTACATCGGCCAGCAACAGCTTCACTGCCTCTCCTTTATCTCTTAAACGAAGGGCAAAGATTTTTTTTGCTATATTTTTCATTATCTTCTGCCATCATCTAATTTAAATATATTCTGTTTTCTATCCATAGATGCAAATTTAAGTAGAATCTACATAAATAGTTAAGAGACATGAGTGACTGATACAGTCCTATTTATTTTCTCATTTTCATAACAATCAGATATTTTTCAACTAAATAATGTGATGATGACGAATGAGATGACTTACATTGATGTGACTTTGAATAACAACAACTAAATCAAAAATAAACGTTGTTGTCTGGTCATTAAATTATATATACAATATAATGAGTAACAAGTATTCTGAGTATATAACAAATAACAGTATTTAAAATTTCTTATAATTTTCAAAGAGTGAAAAATTTTTGTAGAAAAAGTTATTAATATTAAAGCGAGTTGACGATGACAATACTTCATAAAAATTCTTAGCCTATGTTATTCATATTATATACAATGTACAAATACTCGAGATACTTTTTTTAATTAAAGCTAATAAAAGCAACCAATGATGTGTTTTTTTTCTTTTAACTTGCAACATGAGACTAGCTAGACACAATTCATTCTTGACTTAATTAAATGTATATCACTTTTATAACATGACATCAGATTACAAGACGATTACAACCAATAATATTTTTTTCTTCTGAGCACCGCGAGAGTAGTCTAGCATTAGCATCTAATAGATCTTAAAATACTAAGCATATTTTTTGTAAGAGATCTACTAACGATTTGATTGTAAAGAGAATCGCAGGATAGCATAATTGAAAATTTTTGATTAACAATTAATTTAAAGTAATCGTTGATCATACTCCTGGATAATTGTAATCATAATCTTCTTCAATTAAGGAATCCTGAGAACAGGGCAGAAAGAGCATTCATTTTGATTGATTGAGGAAACTTGAGATTTTGAACTTGTATGTAATATAATTATTCTGAGTAATTTTAACAGGTGATACTAATATGAAATACTAATTCTATTATAATCACAATGTAACTTAATGGGCTTGTCAGCATTAGCACTCTGTATCATATTCTAATAATTTCCTATGAGGAGAAGTTATGGTTTTTTGTAACGCTAATTTTTAGCAGTTTTTTAATAGGGATCAAATTAATCAGAAAAGATGCGATTTGAGATTATTTGTAGCAGCACCGCTGTTGGCCAACTCTCATAAGAAAACCAAAATTTTGAGTTAAGAAACCATTAACAGCGCCTCATATCTTTAACAAGGTTTCTCAACTCAAAATAAAAATTTTAAAATACAAGACAAATGTGTGCTGCTATTCTATAGAATATTTAATATAATATTTCTTAATTAAAAACTCGGTTAAAAAAACCATAACATCTCCTCAATAATTATTAACTCTTGTACGGGCAGAAAAGCACCATGAAACCTTGACCTTTTTTCAACAACAATTACCTAACTATCATCCTATGACACTTTTCAATAATATTTAAAACTACAACAATTTCTCTCATTTGCTCATCAGTCTTCACTAATGCCCATCATATCATCAGATATACTTAAAAAGCTTTTGAACGATTGCTCATCTCTGATATCCAAAGCAAAGAATTTCTTCCTCACTAAATTATGTCCTTCCAGAATGGCTGTAGCCGTTGCACACATTTTGGCCAAGTCTTCCAGTCCTTCAATATTTGAACCTTTATTTCTTGAGTTTTCATAGCGAAGAACATCTTTAATATCTGAATTAATAAATAATTGAAGTTTAGAACGATCTTCATCACTGAGCTGATCTGTTTTCATCATAAGACTGACATGAGGAATTGACAAATTGATATAAGAGGTGAGTGGTGTTAAACAACTTGAAATAAATGTATAGCCATTCATTGCTAAGCGAGCATCACGAATAAAAACTCCACAAGTACGAAAATTTTTTCACGACTAGCATTGCTGCAAAGACTTTCATTGTTTTTAAATGAACGTGATAGTCACTTTCTCCTGGACAGTCAAATGCAATGTAGTCACCTTCTTTTTCTTCACCAATTGCATCAAATAGCCATTCTGGATGATCTAGAATATAACTGTTGATCAGTAGCAAAAAAAATATTATTAGTAAATTGTATTCCCTATTTCTTGATGACAGTTGTTATATATTATTATTTAAAACTGTCACCAAAGTGGAATTGTTATGTAATTTAATAATAATGATTTAAACCTTAGAGTCAACTCAAAACCAGCTCCAATCCCAGGTGAATTATTATTAGCTTCAGTAAATTCTTCTAATTTAACGACATCTCTAACATCAGCAACAACATACTGCTCATAACATNCCAGGTGAATTATTATTAGCTTCAGTAAATTCTTCTAATTTAACGACATCTCTAACATCAGCAACAACATACTGCTCATAACATAATTCAGTGGCTCCTGCATCCAGATTGACAATTCGGATTTTTCTCCCTTTGGTTTCTGCATACTTTGCCATCAATTTACAATATGTACTCTGTGATTTAATTAAAATTATAAGCAAAGTGTACTTATTAGAATCAATTAAATAAACTGTTTGAAATCTTTTAGTTTTTTTACCTTTCCACTGGATTTCAGTCCCATTACAATTTGAGCGTAACGCATTTTTGCTATTTCACTTGCAGCCAGTGCAGTGGATCTTGTTTATTAGCAAATTATCTTGGTCACATGAAAATGAGCAGTGACTTTTGTTTCTAGGTGGAAAAAAGACGTGAACAGAAAACTAAAAACTTTTTCTTATTTTGCTCATTTGATTTCCCTCTAAAAAAAGTTTACAATTTTTCTCACTCGTTGTGCTCAACTCGCTGTGCATAAACAAAAACAATCAACAAAAAATTGACTTTGTTCACTCAATTTTATAATAAAATTCTCATGAGGATTCTAATGACCCAACTTATTGTTGTCTAAAGTATTTCAATGAAGAAAATGTTTATTTTCTATGGAAAAATTCTACTCCAGAAAGTTGATCAGTAATAGGGATCACATGAGATAATGTGTACATTTGTCCAGCTTGAATGTCTCCATTTACTGGCAAGTCAACTAGATAAAAAATAATTAAACATTTTTTCAACTTTCCATATATTAATTTAATTGATGACGTGTGTACCAATTGGATGACTTCCAGCTCCTAAAGTGATACTGACTTTCCAAGTAAGACCATTGCTGTCAGCACCTAAAATTAATTACAGGTTAATAAATCATTTTGTTATAATTAAATATTTTTTTATTCATACTTGCAACAAAATCAACTTCAGTAAGATACTCTTCTCCAGGATGCAAATTGCATGGTGTTCTTGTACATCCGTCGACACGAACTTCACGTAATTCTCCTCTGGATCCTAATTAACCAAACAAAAATGTATTTATAAAATATTGTAATAAAATGAGATTTACATTAAATTCTTACCACAATTGCTGACACCTTCAACAGCCTTTAATGAAAGTGTTGCTGGCACTAAAGCCAAGCTAAGAGCTGAGAGCAAAATGATACTGGGATTCATTGTTGAACTTCTGAAAAAATTTTGAGACTAGCACAGGAGTATAATTTTGATTCCTCTTTTATATCTTTTCCAAGTTTTTTTATTGGTCATCTTTAGGTGTACATTTATTATGAGAGTGATTTTTTAATGATGAGCCATCATCCATCATAAATTATGTAATCTGATACAACATAAAGGTTGAAGGTAAGTTAGCAATAAATGTTGATGCAACAATCTGAGAACTTTATCTGCTGGAGCTTTAGAGTTTTTTTACAATGTTGTTTTTTATAATTGGATTAAAGTGCAATTTAGTATTTTGATTTTGCACATAAATAGCTTCTGTTATCATCATAATCTAACTCACTACTGTTCAGATTTATAATTAATTCATAAAGTTGGTGCAATTCTGTGGCAAGGACAAAAATTGTAATTTAATGCAGATTACCTATTATCAACTGGAGAGACTGAACTTCTGAAGATGACACATTGTCCAAATTTTCCTTCTTCTTCTTATCTCTTAGGTCAAAGATATGGACATTAATCTTGAGAATTTTCAGTATTCTTCATGGAAGAGTAAAAAAAAATTTATTACTTCATTCTTTACTGTTTGCTTTCTAAATACTGAAAAACGGAAAAAAAGTTTCAATTAAAAGTATTAATTTCTTTCTTTTCTTATGAAAAAATTCTGTTTCATATTCTAACAATTCATTCCCGCTGAGTTCAATGACCTTTGAAGGTAACCACACCTCCATCAAAAAAATCGCATGTTTATTGGTTGGTCAATCGGCCATTGTTGAAATTGAGAATTGCACGAGTGAGAAAGCTTGGCTTTGGCTTCACTAGCGCCTCCAATTTCGTCTACAATAATTTCTTGTGAAGAAGACGAGGAACCACGCCGTCATCAATCCAAAAATTCTCGTCAAGAAGAACAGTCTAGAAATTTTACTCTCTCGTTTAATTAATTTATCAAATATCTTCAATCAAAGTTTCTTTAATTAATACATTTTTCTGACATACGACTAAAAGTACTGATAAACTATAACGTCATTTTTCAAATTTATTCAGTTTTTTAAATCAAAAAAAGTAAAATTATTCTCATCGAGCATTGTGCACAAAATGGCTGTGCTGTCTAAAGAATATAATTTCCGTTTTCCCATGTCAAAAATTAGAAATTCGTGTCAGTTTATTGCTTGACCGAATTTCAATTTTAGACTCTGGAAGATCGAAACAACATCATCATCATCAGTTACTGTTAATTAATAATCATCAATTTATTTATTCTGGAAAAAGAAATTTGGGCTTTGAGAGACTCTGGCTTCATAAATGGATTTGGGATGAAAATGTGTCACTGGGAAAAGAAAAAGGAAATCATTCACATCCAAAATGAAGAAGAAGTCCAAAATTGTAAGGTGCAATTTAAAAAAATCTAAAATTACGACAGTAGCTGCCTATCACTTGAATAATGGGACATAAATCATTAGTCTTTTTTTGGAAATGGCAATTGGAATCAACCAACAGAAAAAAACCAGGATTTATTTCACAACATCATCTCCAGATGTAATTTTATGTTCATCGGGAGATAATGATGTGGCGTAAATTTTAGGAAATTAACACAATTTTCTACAATGGTCATTAATCACTTGGAGAATGAAAATCTAACGATAGGTAAAATCTTTATTTGTAACAAAACAGGTTCTCAGTTGGATTTTATAATTATAATTTTTTTTAATTTTCGGCAGTTGCTATGAAAGGGAAATATTTATACTGGAGCTGGAGTCTCTCATTATCATTTGGAGTGGAATATTTATTCAAGAGGATAATTAAAATATCTGCTGGAAATTATTACAATTTCATCTGAGTTGACTGACGCTGTAAAAATGTTGGATAATTTCATCGCTCAATCAATAGCAAAGTTGGAACTAATCCTCAAAATTATTTTAATGCTCATTTTTCTATTGGTTACAATTCCAGTTTCGAATGATATTAGTTTTCATACTGGAATTGTAATCAAATTGAAATTTAAACAATATCATCAACCTTGTTGGAAATGGACATGGAAGTTGGTCAATGAAAATGAAGTTCTAAAAAATTGTCTTCGAGTAAGTAATTAGCTAATTAGTAATTTTTATTAATTAACAATACCAAATTCTAAAAGACTAAATATTTTTAATTTTGAAATCTTAGGAAATATTCGAGAAAAAGATATCTACAGTCACTAATACACAAAACAATCTAAAATATCATGATTGAGTCAGACAAGCATTTATGTGATTTTAAAGTTCATAAATGTTTGTCTGATTCTTTCTTGAAATTTTGGGAAATATCATCATGCTACAACAAGGAAAATTGGAAATGTGTACAACAGTTGCAGCGGATGTCTTAATTGGAAATTATACTGGTCACTTCATTAACAGTTGGAACTAAAACCGAGAGGAGTAAACCAAAAGGCAAATTCTAAAGTATCACTAACAGAGCAATTTAGACACATGTAATTTTAAAGTTCATGTGGAAGGGTTGTTCTGTTTCTGAAATTTTGGAAAAAT
>VCNE01004234.1:0-27188 GCA_009869805.1 Oncopodura yosiiana | reverse complement strand
TGACAAGTCTCATACACTTACAGTCAACTTATTCACTGACTTTGAAAAGTAAGTTTATCATTATTTCTTCTCTTTAAAAAAATAATAATATTCAAGTAAAGTAATATGATGACATGAGTGCTGGTGAATTATTAATTATGATCATATCTATCATTCAAATTATGGCTTAATCTTTTCTGATTTAATTAAAAACTAGAGAGAGAAAACGAATATGTTTTTATGTAATAGATTAAATATATAATGGAGAAATCTTTTTATATTTACTTATTAACAACAGATATGAAAATATTCCTGACGAATGGACAACACCTGAACCTCAACCATATAAAGACCCAGGAAATCTTTGCTACTATTTAATGGAGCCAGATGCATTTGATCAATATTGCATTGTAAAATTAGGAGTTCAAAAAGGTGGTCCCGGTCATCAACCTGTGCAAGCTAATGATGTTGACGTTTATCTCAATTCTATGCCTGAACCAACTGAGTTATTGTCTAGAGCTGGAGGAACTGAAACAATTGCAAAATGGTCTCCTCTTGGCACTTATTTGGCAACTTTTCATGGGAAAGGTGTTGCTATTTGGGGAAGTGAAAAATTTGAAAAGATTAACCGGTTTGCACATCCAAATGCAGAATTTATAGATTTTAGTCCTAATGAAAGGTAAGTAATATTATGTGTTTTGCTTTATGAAACAGTGAATGATTTATACTTACTAATTTAATCCTTATTATCTTACAGATACTTGGTCACATTTTCTCCTAAAGCTGAACGTCATTTTGATAATCCAGAGGTGCTGATTATATGGGAAATCCGTACTGGAGCAAAAAAGAGAACATTTTCTGAAATTTGGAAATCTCCTTGGCCAATATTAAAATGGTCTCATGATGATAAATTCTTTGCAAAAATGGGACCAGATACAATATCAATTTATGAAACACCAAGTTTTAGATTGCAAGAAAATAAAAGTTTAAAAATTACTGGTGTTAGAGATTTTAGTTGGTCACCATCTGATAATATACTTGCATATTGGGTAGCTGAAGATAAAGATGTGCCTGCTCGTTGTAACTCTTCTTGAATGTCCAAGTCGTAATGAGATAAGAGCTAAAAATTTATTTAGTGTTGCTGATTGTCGTATGCATTGGCAAAAATCTGGTGACTTTTTATGTGTCAAAGTTGATCGATACACTAAAGTAAAGAAAGAGAAAAATGATACAAAATACAGTGTAAGTATATTTATTTATTTGATTAGTTAATTAATAACTCAAACTCTTTATATTATTTTCTTTTCTTTTTTTCTTTCTTTAGGGAATGTATTACAACTTTGAGATTTTCCATATGAGAGAAAAACAAGTACCAGTTGATAGTGTTGAAGTAAAAGAACCTATTATAGCATTTTCTTGGGAGCCAATTGGTCACAAGTTTGCTATTATTCATGGAGAACAAAATAATATAACAACTTGTTTTTATGGTGTTAAAAAAGGAGATGCACCAACTCTTTTGAGTAAGTTATTCAATTGATTAATGATTAAAAAAGTTTAATAACATGATGACATGAATGCTTGTGAAATTTTTATGATCTTATCTATCATTCACTTTTAATGGCTTAATCTTTTCTGATTTTTTAAATATGCTCTCTTTTTTACTACTAAAGATATTAAGAGTAAATTTAATATAACCTCTCTTTTTTGTCTTTACAGAAAAATTTGAAAAGAAAAGATTTAATACAATTTTCTGGGCACCACATGGTCAATTTGTTATTTTGGCATTACTCAAAGTTCCAGAAGGACCCTTGGAATTTATTGATACATCAGATTTTACTATAATGAATACATTGATGCCTGAAATGACAACTGACATTGAATGGGATCCAACTGGACGTTATGTTGTAGCTGGTGTTTCAGCTTGGACTGGCAAAATGAGTGATACTGGTTACTCTATGTTAAGCTTCCAAGGAAAAGTAATTAAAAAAGAAAGAGTTGATAGATTTGGAAATTTATTTTGGCGTCCACGTCCACAATGTCTACTAACTCATGCCCAAATTAAAGATATTAAAAAGAACCTCAAGAAATATAGTCCACAATTTGAAGCCAAGGATAGAATGAGACTTAGTAAAGCTTCTAAAGAAATGCTCAAAAAGAGACAAGATATAATTGATGCTTGGAAAGAGTATAGAACTAGAAAAGAAGAAGAATATCGTAATCAAAAGAAACAACGGCTAATGCTCAGAACTCATGTAGACACTGATGAACTAGATGCAGATAAAAGCTCTATGCAAGAAGAAATTATTGAAATTTTGATCAAAGAAGATTGTGTTGAGGAGTAGTCGCCATTCATTTTTCAAGATTTTTTCCTTAAATATATAACATTAGATAAATCATCATCATCATTTATTATATTTAGTATTGATTTTATTAGTTCATTATAATATTATTTCTGTGTTCTACATTGTGAGAAGAGAAAAAGGAGAAAGAAAAAAGTGATTCAGTTGTTAATGTCATTATATTGTATTTGTGTACTACTGTGTATTATTGCTATTTAAATGCAGTGAGTTTTGAATTACTTATTATACTAATAGTAACTTATTATCATAATAATTTGTAATATTGTTATGATGAATATTTCTGGTGGTTGTTGTTTCATCAGCAGCCACATGATGCTGTTGACAAAAATGTCAAGAAAAAATAAAATCATAAGTCTATTATTATTCTATTATCAGAATTTGAAACTGAAAGTGAGAAAGATCTCATAAAACTTTTTTTATGAATAACCCAAATATTGTATTAGCTCGTCTTGCGTGCTTCTTTGCGGTCATTGATAGTTATACGTACTTGCAACAGTCATGGTCATTTTGGTCATAGACTTGTCTACAGAATATACTTATAGTCTTACATTTTCATTACGACATCTCTTCAGATCAAAAAGAACAAGAAAAACTACTGTTGATATATTGAAATAATGACAATTCATGCAACTGTTGAATAACTAATTTAATGAATTCTTTTAATCAAAATATTTACTTATGATAATGACTCTAATTACATTTCTAAACTGTAATATCCCTTTTCCTTTGCTCCATCTTGAGACGCCATGTTTAAAAAATTAACATGTCAAAATGAAAACAAAGGAAAATTGCATAATGACCCAGTTTTGACATTTCTTGTATCCTATTAGAATTTTATACATGGCAATCATCAGACTAAATAGTGATAAAAATTCTCAGTAGTTGTAAAAGAGGCGACATGATTCAAAATACGAATATTTCTTGAACAGAGTGTATAATTTTGTATTCACGTAAGAAAAGCAAGTCAGTTGTTCACTTTATTTTATTTTTACTATTGTTGATAATCCATACGGAGTTTGGCAGTACTTCAGCAGTGTTCTGAAGAGAACTACTATATGTACTAATAAAACTATTATTCAGTAGCACTAAAAAGGTAGTAAGTACATAAATATCAACAAAACTAAAAGTTAACAAATCAAAAGAGCAAATTGTGTTTTGTTTTAATTAAAACAACGATAAAAGGTATATAAAAAATCTGCTCTACATAAAAAAACAAAGAAGAAGAATTTCAAAAAAGTTCAAATATATATAAATCTATTCTTGCCCCTTAATTTCTGAAAATTGATTTTCATTTAGTGCTTTTGTTCTTTTTTTATTATTACAAGGTTACAAAACAACAACAAAGAAATCTAAGAATAAAAAACCATTGTTTGTGAGTTTGGTGTATTGTGAATTATTAGTACAAAAGAAGAAAAAAAAACCTTTTTGTGGGTAGTGGTGGTGGCAGTCTTTTTATTAAAAAAGACTTTTTTTATTACAAAGACAAATAGTTTAAAAAATCTTAAAGAAAAAAGTGGTGTACTTCATTAACCTTGATTATACCTATGGAGTGCGTACATGTTAAGCAGTGCTCAATACGAGTACCAACAACATTTCATTCATTTAATTGCAATCGTAAGTACCACAAATAAATAAAGAAATTATATATCTTAGTAATTTCATTCATTTAATTTAAAATTTTGTATTTTTTTTTATTTCCATCTTTTTATATAGAATGTCAAACCGAAAATAGTCCATGGATTTGTGTAGAATGTGGAGTTGTTAATTGCGGTCGATATATAAAGGCTCACGCAATCGCACATCATGAAGCTACTGGTATAAAATACTATACTAACTTTTTTTCCTACGTTTCAGAGTATAAATAAATAGTATAGAGAAAAAATATAATGTTGGAATTCTTATTTTATTGTCTATTAGGTCACTGCCTTGCTGTTGACTGTTATGAATTGGCAACTTACTGCTACAAATGCGATGACTACATCTTAAATCAACATCTACTACCTGCAAAATTCTTTGAGAAATTGAATGAAAATCTTAGGGTTATTTATCCAGCTCATGATGACTGCCACCACTCTACAACAAATAGTATAACTTCTTCAAATTCACCAAGTTCCTCAAATTCTTCTTCTTCTTCTGGTACACCTAATAGTAATAATAATAATGAACAAGAAAATTCAACACCATCAGGAGGAGGAGGAGGATCATCATCTATAATATTAACATCATCTAGTAAACAACCACAACAAGGAGTTGGAAGACGTAGAAGAAGAAAGAGAACTGCAAGACTAACTACAAATAAACTTCATAAAGTTCAACAACAACAACCAAATTCTTCGTCAACATCATCAGTACAAGTTGGTAGAAAAAGATCCAGTTCATTAACTGCCAGTGAGTCAAGTGTAAACAGTGACAAAAAAGGAAAAGGTGAAAATAATAATAATTGTTGGAATAATCGTGAAGGATCAAGTCAAAGAAATATGAAAGACAGTAATAATAGTGTTGTAGAAAATGAACGAAATATAATAATATCAAATAATAATAATAATAATACATCATCATCAACATCTTCAGTTTTAATGACTGGTGATAATAATAATGGAAAAGGAAAACATGGTGTTGTTGGACTTAGAAATTTAGGAAATACTTGTTTTATGAATGCTGTACTTCAGTCATTAAGGTATTTATTGAATTTATTTATATTATCTTTTTTTAGACGACGAGACAATTTCATTAACTAATTAATTTTTAATCTTTTATATTATAGTAAAATAAGAGGATTTTCCTGTTATATGGCTCACATTCCACCACCAGATCAATTATTGGGTTCTAATGGTATTCGTAAACCTCTTGGTTATTCTACTAGATCAAAAACTAATGGACACTCTCAATCTGGTTTACCTACAAATACTACTAATGGAGGAATGAACAATGAGTTGTCTCGTGACATTTTTAGATCTCAAGATTTGCTCACAGAGGAACTTAGAAAAATTCTAATTTCTCTAAATACCTCAGATACGACTGTTGTTTCTCCTGATGCATTATTTGGTATTATATGGGAAGTGATGCCAAGATTTCGAGGTTATCAACAGCAAGATGCACATGAATTTCTACGCTACATGCTAGGTAATTAATAATTATATAATTTTTAAAAAATCTATTTACTTCTTTTTCTTTTCTTGTTGTAATTTTAATATTTTTCTTTATTAAATATAGATCGACTTCATACTGAACTCATATATCTTGTACCACATTTCTCATGGAATGGACTAAGTAATAATTGGTTAAATGGGACAACAAAAAATAATATGACTGACTCTTCTACTGTGGGTTATAAAACCCGTTTATCAATTGTTACTTCTTTATTTGGAGGCACCTTGCAAAATGAAGTAAGAAGACACTAAAAAATTAAAATCAATATATTGAAGTTCATCTGAACTAATAAAATTTCTATTTTTCAGGTACGATGCTGCTACTGCGGTATGGAAAGTAAAAAGCATGATCCTTTTCTCGACTTATCATTAGACATTCCTTATCTTGATGGAGATGGAGTTCGATTGGAAGATTGTCTCTCAAGATTTGTAGATATTGAGGAATTGACTGATATGGACATGTACTATTGTTCCACTTGTAAGACTCGACAAAAATCAACAAAACGCTTTTGGTAAGTATGATGAAAATTGTTGTATTTTTACTTTTATTTGGTAGACAAGTTTTTTAACTAAGCTGCATTGGTGTCAAAATATTTCAGTTTAATCATTTTCTTTCTGTATGTTTCAGGATTCGTCGTTTACCTAATGTAAGTCACTTGATTTTTTTAAAAGTATAATTATTATGAGACACTAAAATCATTTTACATATTTTCTATAGGTATTATGTTTACATTTGAAACGATTTCGATGGTCAAACTATTTAAGGACAAAATTGGATCATTTTGTAAGTTTTATTTTAACAAGAAGCTATCTATCAATCATGATAAATACTTTAATTAAAGTCTCACCTTTTTAATTTGCTTCTTTTTCTATCTATATAGGTCGAGTTTCCCTTGTCTGAATTAGATATGTCTGGCTACCTTCTCAATAATATTCATGGAACTAGAGGTTCTGCAGGCTCTAATTTATACGACTTGGCTGCAGTCATTGTACATCATGGATCGGGGTACATTGAGAAAATTTTTATTCTTTGGAAGGGTTATTCATCAAGAATGTATATACTAAAAATAATTTTCTATTTTTTTATACAGAGTTGGCTCAGGTCATTATACAGCATTTGCCAAGAAGGATAATGAATGGTGGAATTTTAATGATTCAACTGTGAAGAAAACTGAAGAGTCAATGGTAGCAAAGTGTAAAGCCTATATATTATTTTATATTAGGCGAGAGTTTAAGATTTAACAACTGAATGATTATTAATTAAATTATTATACCCAGTCCATTTAAAAAAAATTTGACTGAAAAACAAAACAAAATAGTATTGAAAAGAAATAAAGAAATAATTTAGACAACGTAAATGTTTCCGTAAAAAAAATATAATGTGCTAAGACTTGAGAAGGATTATTATATTATTATTTATATAGTGTAGAAAACAAGAAGAAGAAGAGAGAAAAATAATGATTTTGGAATGCCTATCATTGCTTCCAGTGATATTACAAATTATACTACTTAACTAAATTAAATTATATAATTAAGAATAATTTAATGTTATTATTATTAAGTTAGTTAGCTTTAAAAAATCGTTCTGTATCAATGATTTTCTCTGTGTATAACAAGAATATGTGTTGCAGCAAAAACAAAAAAACCGGAGAAAAATCGCGTAATATAAGAAATAAAAGAAATCGAACACATCACATCGATAAATATATAAATAATTATTTAAAGTCTGTATATTATTTAAACTTTTCTATTACATAAATCATGTAGGATATCTTGTCAACTCGAATATTATATAAATTACATATAGATAAATTATTATTGTATTTGTGCATGAAAAAGATGATGTAGTATATATAGGAGAAGATGAAGAAGTCTAATAGAATTATTTTCATTAGAAAAATACTACTTTGACTTTGGTGGACGACCTCTTTTACGTGGTAATGATGCTACAATATTCTCCACAACTGGTGATGACGGCGATTGTTTAATATTTATACTTCTACGTGTTGTTCTCTCAATATTTTTAATTGCACTCACTGTTTTAGTTTTAGTTATAGTTTGGTTTTCAGTAGAAGAAACAATTACTTTACGTGGTCTTCCTCTTTTCTTTGGTGGTTCTTTTTCATCATCAGTCTTTAGTTTCTTGGGCACATTTTCAACTGCTGCTGCTACTACTGGTGTCGTAGATTTCCTTTTCTGTGTGACGACGACTTTTTCTTCTTCCTTAATTTTCTCTTTAGGTTCTTCTGTCTTTAATTTTGTACTAGGTCTTCCACGTTTTTTCTTTACTTCTATTGAAGGAGTAGAAGTTGATGTAGTTATAATCTCTGGCGTCGATGATGATGACGATATATTCTTACTCATAGTCTCTTTAACCATTTTTGCTGCTGATGCCATACTTGCTTCAATTTTAATAGTATCTTCTGGATTTTCAACCACTATTTCTTGTAAAAATTCAACTTCCTTTTCTTCTTCTTCTTTTTTCTTGTTTTTAAGAGTATCAGCACACTCCATCATTTTCTAAATGTAATTTAAGTAATTCAACACTTGGGAAAATTTTGTTACATGTTGGACAAAATTGAGCAAACTCAATATTACTAGTATTTTTTGGTTTACGTCCTCTTCTTTTTTTACCTAATGTTCCTTCAGATTCAGATTGTTGTTGTTGCTGTTGTAATAATTCTTCTTGTTCTTTTGTTTTATATTTGAATGATCTCATCACTGATAATTCAAAAGTTGGTTTTATAGGTGATTCTTGATCTTTTTGCATATGAGCTCTTTTATGAGAAATTAGAAAACTAGCATTTTTGAAACATTTGAAACAAACAGTACACTCAAAAGGACGTGGTATACCATCAGAATGAATACTGTGACAAAAAAATAATAATNACATTTGAAACAAACAGTACACTCAAAAGGACGTGGTATACCATCAGAATGAATACTGTGACAAAAAAATAATAATAATAGAAACGTGATTAATTAAATTAAAGAGATTTAAGTATATATACATTTATAGTATTAACGAACCTCAAATGACTTGTAAGTCCAGTTTTGTGAGTAAATGAACGAGAACATATTGAACAAATAAATGGACCATTGTCTGGCATGTGATTCACATAGTGTCGTACTAAATTGATATTTTTACCAAATGTTTTACTACACTTGTCACAAGCAAATTCACCTTTTCCTCTACCTCTTCTTCCTTTATTACTTTGTTGTTGCTGTTTTTCTTCTTCTTTAATTGGTTCATTTTTTGAACTACTATTACTTGAATTTATTATTTTATGTGGTGATTTCTTTTCAATCTTTACTTTCGGCGACGAATAAGAAGCTGCTGCTGTTGGAGTATTTCTTTTGACAGTAGTTTTAACTGGTGATGTTTTTGTAACTATTTTTGTTTGTGGAGTAAGACTTGGAATCATTCTAGTAGTAGTACTAATAGCATTTGTAATCATTTGACGTGGTTTTTTTAGTGGTGGTGGTGATGTTCCTTCTTCATATCTAAGAAAATTTTAAAAAAATACTTGGAATCATTCTAGTAGTAGTACTAATAGCATTTGTAATCATTTGACGTGGTTTTTTTAGTGGTGGTGGTGATGTTCCTTCTTCATATCTAAGAAAAATTTTTTAAAAATATGATTACAAGTTAAATCTTTTTACTCTTAAAAATTAATCGAATAATTTGATTATTATACTTACTCTTTATTTAATATAGGAATATGAAATTGCACAAGTTCTTCATCTCCACTACCACACTCTTCATTTTCAAGTACAAAACGAAAAGGCTTTGGTTTATCTTGAGGCAACTGCATTATGTCTTTAGTCTTTACTACTTTACTGCTACCACTACAACTACTTGAACTATTTAAATTTTGTTGATATTGTTGTACTATATTGAATTTTTTATTTGGAGATACAAATGATGATGATGTTGTCATCTTCTTTGCTTCTCTTTGTACATTTTGATTTAATGAAGAAGAATCAGTTCTCCGAAAGGGAGATGGTAAAGATTCTTGTTGTTGTTGCTGTTCAATTTGTTGAAATTGATGAGCTACTGCTGTTGTTGTTGTTGATGATGATGATGTAGTTATTAAATCAGGAAAAAGTTCAATATGATTTCCTTCTGTTGATATTGCTGTAGAAGAAATGTCATCAGTAGATGAAGAAGACTGTTGTTGATGCTGTAAAGAATCAAAAAGAATTGTCTCAGCTCCAATAGAAGTAGGAACTAAAATTGATGATCCATCTTCTGTTGTGACAATCAAGTAACTGGCTTGAGTACCATCATCACTACGTAAAGAAGAATCAGTTGTCATCAAATTACCACTTCCATCATCATCTTGTAGTAATACAACAAACTTGTTATCATCATCATCATCATGGACTATATTTGTTTCTAAACCTACATTGTCACTTGATGACATAAGATTATTAGATTCTACATCTCCACTAATAATGTCATTTCCACCATTAGGCAAAAAAACTGAAAGATTTTCCACTGGCACTGATGATGACTGCTGCGATGATGAAATGAGTATTTGTTGTTGTTGTTGTGTTGATGATGACTTTTGTCTTGACTTTTGAGGTTTTCTTGAGATAATGTTTGGTTTTTTTGCTTCAACTTCTCCATTATTTGTAACAAAATAAATACCATCATCTTGAAAAAATCGGCTGCCGGAGCCTCCACCTTTCAATTCTGAACGTCGATATCGGTTCATTTTATATGTAATTACTGTAAGAAACAATAACAAACATCAATAATTGATAATCACAAAACTTTAGATACACAGAAGAAGAAATGAAAGAACACTTACATGTTTCTGATAGTTGCAAAACTGAACAGTAGCAGTTTATTGGTTTTAACAACTATTTGTTGCCTTTTTTAGCTAATTAAATTAACAGTCATTGATTGATTGCACTCTCGGACAAACTTCAACTTTCGGTTTCGGTTTTTTAACGAATATGAAATCAGATGAGATATGAGAAGATCAAACACGCACAAACAAAATAATAATACAAGTGTAGAATTCCATGAGTGTCATGTTACATAAATCCCGCCTTTTTTAAAAACTTTGACGCATAACATAAAAAACCGTTCCATGAACATAACAATTCTTTATAATATTTTTCGTTATGTAATTTTCTGTGATTTTATTATTAGTTTTTTGATATTTTAATGTACTTATCATAGCAAGTTGAACATCTAAAAATTTTTCGTAGCATAAAGATAAACACCTTCAGTAGATTACTTCAAAATCCAAATTGTTGAGGATAAGAAACTGAAAATTATGAAATAAATTGTCCATCTCAATATCATTAGAGATAATAGATCATATTTATTACAACTATTTTAGCAATAATTAAATGGCGTATTTATTTCGAAAAAATAGCATAAAAGAGATTGTTATTATCCATCTATAGATTCATTTCGGAATAAGTAGAGCTAAAAATAAATATAAAAGCGGCTCAAAATGATTTTAATCTCAGATGAAGTACAATAAGTACTACTCTGACAATTAAAAGATCCAACAGTCGGAGAAAGTTTCTTGAAGAAGGTAATTCTTTTAGTTCGTGTCAAGTTTGTGAAAAAGTTTTCTTTTGAATTGCATTTGTATTAATAAAATCAAAAATTGAGATTAATTATAAATAGTTAGTCAACATTGTCTTCTTAATTAGCGACAAATAAGTACAAAGCAACAATTACGATTAATATTGATCCTGAAAGAAAACTGAAAACGGGTTTTGGGGTTTTATGTAAAAAACGAACATGGAAGTTTGTTCGTTGCATGGAACTGGAACGCGTTTTGAGAATCTCAAGTTGAGATAAAGGGAGGTACATTCAAGTTCCAATATTTACAAACACAAAATGTCAACAAACAAAAAATTTTTTTAAACATTAAATTCAAAGCTGTAAAACAATCAGCTCAGTCAATTGATTAATCGTTTGCCATTGCTGTCATCATGGATAGTGGAGGAATTCACTAGAAATGATGATGAGAGCACTGGATGCTACACCTGTTCTAACAACAACTTCTGTCAATTCATCTGTTCCAAAGTCTAATAAAAATCATGACAGACCTCATCAGTGTAAATTATGTATGTCAACTTACAAGACTGCAACACATCTAAAGAGACACATGCTTGTCCACCAAAGAAATCGAGCATTTACTTGTAAGTCAGTTTGAGAAATGTTTACTGAATGTGTGTTTCTTATTTTCTTTTCTTTACTTAATTTCTTTACTTACAGGCAACTGTGGAAAAGGTTTCAATCGAAAAGAGCATCTTCAAAAGCACGTAGAATCAGTTCATCGTGGTACTAAACATATTTGCAGATTTTGTGGAAAATGTAATGTCATTATTATTGTGTATTATTTATTTGGCAATAATAGTCTAATTTATCATGTTTCCTATATTTTCAAGGTATCAGCCGACAAGATCATTTATCGAGACATATTAAAAATATGCATTCATCATCATCATCTTCATCAGCTAAAGTAAAAGATTTAAAGAATATATTTTAACAATAATTTTATATTGATTTAATTTATATATATAGAAAGCCAACAATATAGATGGAACAACTCGTCTTAAAATTCAATTATCATGTTCGAATGACACAAGTTCTAATAAAGTTAATTTAACATTGATTCCTCCAACTCCTAGTTCTAGTAAGGTCATCAAATCTAAAAAACCAAAGAAAACTCAGATACAAGAGCAAGAGGAACAACTTGTTCAGCAAGAAATAGAAATCGATGACCAATTTCGATTATCATCAGAATCTGAACCAATTGAACAACATGAACTTAATTTCAGTGATGAAATGATGTATCTTGAACCAGCAATAGATTTTACAAAAGCAGATACAATTTTAACTAAAAACAATGAAGATTCATCTGGAGGAACTAGACAAATTCTACTTTTACATATTTATCATTGTAGTGAATGTCCAGAAAAATTTACATCATTAGAAGAATTTACTATTCATTTGAAAACTCATAAACAACCACGACCAGCATTATTTAAATGTCCTCATTGTCCAATTGACAAAGCAAAAGCTTATACAAGACGAGATAAATTAAATGATCATATAAAATGTTTTCATAAAGGATTACGTTTTTCTTGTCCACATTGCTCCAAAGAGTTGTCAAGAAAAGATCATGTAAATAGACATATTCGGAGCATGCATCCTGAGTATCTAACTAATAGATTTGTTCAAATGACTACTACAACTTCAACGATAACAACTAATAATGATACAGCTACTTCAGAAATTAGAGAAGATGAAGGACCATTGGAAAATAATCAAACAGTGAATAATGTTTCTGTCTCTGTTTCTGATATGGGAGTTTTATTACGTTCTGTTTGTCATATTTGTTTAAAAGTTTTTGGGACAACATACCATTTATCGAGACATATTGAATCATGCCATAATGGTAATGTTAGACCATTTCAATGTAACTGTGGAAAGAAATTCAAGAGAAAGGATCATTTATCTAAACAGTATGTTGAGAAATATTATTATTCAATGATCTTAAACTTTACTCCTAAAATTCCTAATTAATGTTTCTTGTATTTTTAATTTTTCAGCTTCAAATCTCATTGTCCAAATAATAAAAGCTATAATAGCAAGGATGTTGCTGTTGTTGATACTACGCCATTTTCATCATCAGTTCTGGAGATTGAATTTAAAGAAGCTAATAATGCTGAAACTGAACGCTCTACTACTACCAGTAGTAGTAATAATAATAATGTTCTTGGACAACAACAATTAACATTTCCTTGTGGCCATTGTCAAAATGAATTCTCATCACGATCTCTTTTGTTGGAGCATTTACAAAATCATGAAGATATTGTTGGAGGACTTCATACACCACCAGCTTTCTTATCATACACAACAAATGACTGAGTTAAGGATTA
Organism: Oncopodura yosiiana; assembly: GCA_009869805.1. Lineage (NCBI taxonomy): Eukaryota > Metazoa > Arthropoda > Collembola > Entomobryomorpha > Oncopoduridae > Oncopodura > Oncopodura yosiiana. Next base: position 13,780 of record VCNE01004234.1, on the reverse strand, counting down.
TATAATTTGTTTTTGTAAATTGACATGTAAAGAATAAACAATTCAATATTGTCTCGCATGAAGAAATAAATGTTGCTTGGTCTTGCTCCAGAGATTTTTTTCATTTGCATGAAGAAAAGAGACTAAACTTTGGGATCATGCATTTTTTGGGTTGTACCTCTACTCTGTCATTTAAACTTATGCTGCGACGTCACTTGATGACTTTTCTGTAAATTCTACTCAAGTATATTTACTTTACTTGACCTTGCTGACTCATTTGGATAACCCAATGGTCATCTTCTGAATCTGAAAAAAGTATTTCATATTTATTATTATTACCAGTTCATACAGTATTTTGTCAACAAATAATATTATAAGATAAACCCCTAGTCAGTTTTATTTAACAAAAAAGTTTTAATTAACCAGTATTCCTCTTCATTTGATTGAATAAGTTGTTTTTTTTGTTCATTGTTGCCAATAATTTGTGTGACATCAATTTTGTTGTGTTTATAGTTCTTCACAATTTTGTTGTTCATCTCTTATCTTGTCTTCTTCTCACAAAACTAATTTTAGAAACTATAATATAAATGTATGAAATTGAAAGTGATTCACAATGGAAAGCATAGCTAAGAAACCTTTAGACGAAATCATGTCATTTTTTGGTGGAAATCCTTTCTCAACTCCAGTAGGCCAGAAAATTGGTTAGTTCTTATATAAATTAAAGCAATTATCTCAGCAATTCAATTTTCATAATTTTATCAATACAGAGCAAGCGACAGATGGATCATTAGCATCAGAAAATTGGGAATTGAATATAACCATTTGCGATTTAATTAATAATGGTTCAGAAGAAGCAGCCAAAGATGCGATACGAGCAATCCGAAAAAGGCTTCAACAAAATTCTGGCAAAGGTATAATAAATTCAGAAGTATTTTTGTAGAAAGACTATTTTTACTGACATTTTATTATAACTTTTTTCTACTTGTAGCAAGCAACTATACTGTTGTGATGTATACACTCACAGTGTAAGTATTTATTTATTTATTTATTTTTTGATGTTTTATATAATTTAATTGTGGAATATCTTTTCTTTTTGTTAGACTGGAAACTTGTGTCAAAAATTGTGGTTTGCGGTTTCATACGCTTGTTTGCCAAAAAGATTTTGTTCAAGAACTTGTAAAGATTATAGGTAAGTACATTAAGTACTTAAAGTAGGGAGGCTTGATTAATTATTATTCTTCATTAATTAGGCCCAAAAGTTGATCCCCCAGCAGTAGTTCAAGAAAAAATCTTAGGTTTAATTCAATCTTGGGCTGATACATTTGCTGGACGACCAGAACTAAGCGGTGTAGTAACTGTTTATGAAGACTTAAAATCGAAAGGAATAGAGTTTCCAGCTACAGACATTGACGGTGGAATGATGGTTCCAATTTTAACTCCTAAAAGGGTATTTATTGTATTTGTAATATACATAAAAGTATCAGAGTACTTGATAAACAATAGATGCTGTTTATATCTTTTGTATACAATATAGAGTGTCGTTGAGTCAGATCCAATTTTGCAGCAAGTAGACCTCGGTGACAGACAGGTGAGTAATTGAATGGAAATGGAAATTTCATTGTGTATATTGTCAAGAGTGGCAAATGCATTACATATTATTATTCCCCAAAGTATAATACTTTAACTAAACATATTATAGCGTGTATCTTTATATACACAATAATAGAGGTAGTAATGTTGTTACACTTGGGTGATTTTATTTATAATATCATATCATACATACAATTCAAATAATACTACTACTACTCCCATATTATTTTTAGCGTAATGTTCTCTGAGCCATAACCTCATGTATACATTTCTCTTTTATAATATCAAATTCTTATGTCAGTCACGGTTTGGTCATCATAGAATGTAAAAGTTGTTTTCTCTGTATTGAAAGAGATTGTTCTGCATGTGAATTTTCTGTTTTAATACAAAATGAGTAATATTGCTGACGTTGGCACTATTAATAGGAATAATATGTTAAAAATTAACCAGGTCAAAGCGACGCCAGAGGAACTAAGTAAAATCAGGAAGGATTTATCAGTTGTTCAATCTAATATGACAGTATTTTCTGAAATGTTATCTGAAATGAAACCTGGCTCCGAAACTCCATCAGATCTGGAATTACTACAAGTAAGTAAATAATTTATATAAAATAATTGCAATTCTTTTTAAAAAAAAACTGACCTATCTTATCTTATTTTTTTACTAGGAGTTATATACGGCATGTAAAGAAATGCAAAGGAGAATTTCAGATCTTTTGTGTACCATCTCAAATGATGAACTAACTGCAGAGCTCCTTCACATCAACGATGAACTCAATAATCTATTTCTTCGCTATGGACGATATAAGAAAAATGTTGAGAAAACAAGCGGAGGTGGTATGACTCCTGGAGGAGGAGAAAGAACAAACGAACCTTCACTGATTGATTTTGGTGCAGAAGATAAAACAGTAACTTCCAAAATGAGTCAAATGTCTGTCTCATCAGCTACAGGAGGAAAAAAGAAAGAAGAAGATGACTTTGATTCATTTGCCGTTTCGAGAACAGCCAGTAAACCTGGGTATGTTAATTTTACACTTTCTTCTACACAAAGTTTTCTATCTACTAAAGTGTGTTAATTAATCAATATATAGCAGTGGCAGCACATACGAAGAAAATAGAAATATTGACCAGGTAAAAAATATTAAAATGCATACAGTTTTCTTTGCATGTACAAATCTATAGTATTATAATTTTGGGCACATTTCCCAGTTGTTTTTAGAAGGCAATTCTTTGTAGTATAGTTTTAATAGTAAATGTATAACTGCTTGTATTAGGTGAGTAGTTTACGTGCTGCACTGAGATATAGAGATGAAAATCTGGAGGTTTGTATTATTTTTTTTATTTATTATTATGCATGATTTTTCTTTGAAAATACTAACTTACTTATAGTGCACTATTTGCTTTAATTTATTTATTGTTTTATTATTTGCTCCTAACATTGTGTTTTTGTCCATTTTGTTTTTGATGTACAGGAAGAAATAATGAAAGTAAGTATATTTTTTGTGTGTAGTTATAATTTGTTTTTCAATTGAAATTATTGCATGTTGCAACTAAAAAATTTTGTTTGTAGACACATAAAGAAAGTGATTTTGACGAAATGGAGGCATGGCTTAAAGCAAATGTTTGTGTGACACTACTTTAATTAAATATATCTTTTTAATTATGTTGCTCAGTTTAATCATGATTATTTTATTGAATTATTTCTTCAGCCTGGAGCAGGTGGTGGTGAAGCCTCATTAACAAGTTCAGAATTTGATCGCTTTCTTGCTGAAAGAGCCGCTGCAGCAGGAAAGAAAGAAAAATAGAAGATACTACTAATTAATTAGTGAGAAAAAAATGTAATTCCAGTCACCAAAGATTTAAAAATTAAGACCAGTCGCTCGTACATTATAATAATTATTATTATATCGTATATTAAAATAAAACCCTTCTCTTCTTAACTTTGAGATCATTATAATCTAATTTAATCTAATATATACCGAACCGAGAGACAGAAAGAAGTTAAGCTACTAAAAAAAATAATGTAACATGTCCTTATTAAACTCTTTAAAAATCTGTATTAAAAACAAACTATAGAAGATACTCCATAAAACTAAAATGTGAAATATAATATAAATAGTAATTAATTAATATATATATAAAATAAATTGTAAGTTATATTATTAATATATAGTTTAGTTAATACCACCGCTTGTTGTGTGTATGTATTATAATTAACTTGTCTCATCATATAACGAATCATGTACCAAATGTTCTTCATCATTATTATTGGCCGATTAATAAAACGATAAAAAAACTTTGTTTAACAAAAATTTGTATTCCAATATTATGCAATTTTTATTATTAATATTATAATTTTTCTCTACTAGTACAAAGTGTAATAATTTTGTTATAGATGCGACGACGATAACACAAAAAAGTGAAATGTGTCAGAAAATCTTTTTGTTAACAATGAGATGGTTATATAGTACATATACATATTAAATTAATAATATCATCGACTCGATCATATCATATCGAAAAAACACAACAAAAAACTGGCCATAAATGTGAATGAATATACTATAATAAGTATTTTCTCTTCAGTCACTATTTCTAGTCACTCAGTCTTTGGTCGCTTTTTCTTTTGCTCTGCAGAATAAGAAGTTTGCTCTTCACTAGTACTACAATCTTTTTTATCAAGAGTATCCATAAGTAAAGGTCTCTTCTTTTCTGCTGCTTTCATTTTTTGATACTGCTCAAATGGAATAACTTTGAAATCTGCTGGAATCTCTATATTTCTCATTACAAGTGAACTTTGCTCTTTGTCATTCAATGATACAAAAAGTGATGTTGAATTTCTCCACCAAGTTTGAATTGATCCAAAAGAAGAAAACATTTTCTGAACATCTCTTGTAACGGCAGTTGAAGGACAAGTTACATGAAATACATGTGAACGTGATGGAGTCACTAAAAAAAGATTTATACAATATATAATTCTGGGATTTAAGAAAAAAATGTTTGAGAAACTTACAATCACGTCCAGATACATTAAGATATTGTATATCTAGCATCCTCATCATGTACAATCTGGAAAAAATGACATATTATTATTAACAATTTGCATCAATATAATCAAAAAACGATTTGATTGTATTAGCTACTATTCAGAGAGAACTCAATTGTTAGAATATTTTCTCCATTTTGAATAAATAACCAAAACTTAATATACCTGATGCTAACCAGCACAAGCTTATTATTTAAACTCATACTTTCTCAAATGATCAGGATATTTATTTATTATAATCAGTTTTTGTTTCTGAAGTTTCAAAGTACTTACTTATTAATGAACGGCATCACGAGTGGTGATTCTGGCAAAACTCTTCGTTGTTGAGGTGTCTGTAATTTTCCCAAATATTGACACATTCCAATAAAACATAGTCCAGTAGCAAATGCGTCATAGCCTGCTTCATGTTTCTTTCCTTCGTTCAAGTCATAACCACATTCTTGTGCCAAACCAAATTTTCTTCCAACATCTATTATATATAAGTGAACAATAAGTATTAGTTTAGTATAAAAATAATTACAAATACATAAAACATAAAACTTCTTCTTACTTGGTAAGTAAAATGGATCAGACTGCAATTTCTTAACCAAGTCAAACAATGCTGTAGAAGTAATTTCTTCTCTAAATGGATGAGTACTACTCATTAGTTTGGTATCAATCAAATTAGGAAATGCACCTTGCACCAAGTCTTTAAATTCTGCCAGTTCTTCTGGTAATTCATCTATATAAAAAAAAGAATTTAATCAAGAATTAGTCATCCCTTAAATAACAGAGTGTAAATATGTTCAAATATTACCTATAAATTGATTAATCACATGTCCTACATCTAACAGCATGTTGTGTCCGACAAGTATCTTTCCCTATTTTATATTTGAGAAATGTTATTATATTATTGACATTAATAAATAAATGTATGAGTTGTCTTACCGAATCACTAATTTTTCTTATGACTTTAGAAAATCCTACACATTTTGTAATTTTCTCCAACTCTTCTTTCCGTTTCTCAGCTTCACGTAATTTTCTTTTTTCTTCAGTTAATTTGGTAATTCGTAGTACTCTTGTTTGATTTTCTCTACTTGGAGTTAACTTGGAAGAGTCGCCAGTTGTTGGAGTTTTTCGACGATTATTACCATTCTCATTATTACTAGATCTAGTAGGTGTATTAAATGTACTACTGGAATTTGGTGGAGACTTGTTCTTTACCACTAAATCGCTACTAGTTTCATCATCTTGGGTCACCACAACAGTCTCAAAATATAAAGAATTTACATATTTTGGTTTGACATTATGAAAGATTAATTTTCTTTGGAACGGTGTAACATTTTCAAGATCAAATTGATTTAAATCACTTTTAATAAAGCGTCTCATAGTTTCTCTGTAAGGAAAACAATAAACATAAAAAATGCAGTTGAAAGAAAAGAGATGAATCTTACTTCATTTCTTCCATGAATCGTTTTTGACTTTCTGGAACTATAAGTTCTTCACTTGCTTCTTCAGATGCCATATAAGCTAATCTCTTTTCTAAATCTTCACGCATTTTCAGCTCTTGTGTATACGTAAGATGAGGAATTCCTAAATAAATATTACAATCAAAGATATAAATATAAGATAATTGCCTCAAATGACTTCTTATTAAGTTCTTACCCTCATAGAATAACTTATTAAAATCAAAGCCACAGGATGCGAGGAAGTCAAGACTTGCACTTTCGCATAAAAATCTTGTGTTTGGTGCTGATTGAGTAATTTGCTTTGGAAAAGTATAAAAATTGTACGCATTATGTGTGAATTCATCTTTTTCAGCATCATAGTAAAAAGGACAGAGTCCAAATTGAACAACAAGAAACTGAGTAGATGAAGTACGAACTGCTTTATATCTCTCTTCAACTGTTTCAAAAAGATTGTCTCGTTCATCTGAAACTAATGTATAAAAAACCGCAAACATGAAACATATATTTTTAGCAAAAAAAAAATTCATTATTATTATTAATTATTTACCAGACAAGCCACTGAGTTCACAGTCAATTGCCATAAAGCTACAATTTGATATGCTTTGTTCAATTTCCGGCCATAATTCATCAAAATTTTTTGTTGTGACTTCCATTTCTAAAAGAATAAGAAAAACGTGCATGGTCAAAAATCAAAGAATAAACAACAAAGATCTGTGTTGTTTTTATATAATGATTACTTACTAATTAACTAGAAGACTTGGTTCGGCAGTATACAAGTTACAATTTGTTATGAGTGTTTTATGAGTACCAATTAATTGATTGAAAAAACTAACAAATAATGAAAATCGTCAAAAACTCATGACTTGTAATTTTTTGTTTTCTCATGTCACAAGCTAACTTCATACGCGCTGCTGAACTTCATCTCATCCTTTAGTCTAAATAATTATGTTTTTTCTGATCATGTGCAAAATAATAAAGACAACAAAGACTTTTTTCATGATTTTTTTAGATCGAGATTCGAGCCTCACTCAATTAATAACTTTAATTAGTGGATACTTCATTAACATTTATACAAAGACATTTTTGACAATTTCACAAGATTTATAATACAACAATATTAATAACACGATATAAATACAAGAATAAATTATTTTACTAAACTATTTTACTCATGCAACATTTTCAGTTTCTAAATAATTAACTTTACAAATTAGCTGCCTCACAAGCATCAATCCAATCATTGTAAACATCAATGGCTTCCGATAAAGCATGAATTTCTGTTTGAAAGGATTCTCGACAAACTCGGCATGCAATTCTGGCACAATTGCGTAGCTTGTCCCTTGTAAAAAGATACAAAAACAAATTAAAACTATTAGATTAAAGTTAACTGAAAAAAATTAAAGCTTATTATTACATTTCAACGAAACAACTTTTATCATGGCTGCAAAATGGACAATCAAATTCAGTATCCAGTACACTACGTTTCTTCCAAGCAGAGGACAACAAATGTGGCTTCTTTCTGCTTTTCCTTTTCCCCATGATTTTATGTTAATTGTAATTTATTAACAATTAGTTGGACACACTAAGCAATAATTAAAAAGCTTTGTTTGGCTGACAAAGATTATCGTACTCTATTTATGAAAGTGACACTCTTTTGTTTACTCTATGTTCAGAAATGAGTAAAAAATAGATGTCGCAATTTGATTTCATGAAAACAAAGAAAAATTTTAACAATGCCTTTTGTATTATCCAAAAACATGGAGCTTTGAAGTTTATTGTGTAAAAGTATAAATCAACGTAATAAATAACAAATAATTATCTTTGGCACTTGATGACTAGTTATATTTTTTAAAAGTTTTTAGTAATATTATTGTTTTGAAGAATTGGATGATTTGGATTCTTTATCTTGCTTCTTCCGCAGAGCTTTCTCACTACTTTTCATAAATTCCTATTAGAATTTAGAAAAAAAATTAAAATTGTTTTTATATAAAAAATAAAAATAGTTTTCAAAGTACCATCAGTCCTTTGCTCATAAAATAAGCTTTATTAACTCCATCGTTCAACTCACAGTCTTCACAAAAGCAGATGAATATTGTGTCAATTGCCATCTAATATCAAAAAAAATCATTTAAACATCATATAATTATTTTTAGCTTTATTATTATACCTCGTAAACACTAATGAAACAATGGGCAATAAAGTAGGCAAAAATTCCAGCAATAGTCAATGGAACCCAGACATGATTGACATTTTTGTCCCAGAGTAGAATATAATATCCTATCAATACTGTGGAAATGACAACAACAGCTTTAGCCAAGAATAAAACAAAATCTCCAATTGAGTTGATTGCAGCTACTCTCAAAGCATTTGATACCAAAATTGTGAAAGCTTTTCTAGCAGATTTACAAAATCCATATCCATAAATAGCTAAAAAAGATAGAAAGTAATAAAACTAATTAACGTATTGCATCATAAAAGTCATAGATCTAAACATACCAATTTCTATATATGCATTTCGGTTAAGAAATATTAGAAAGTTTTCTAGACACCAAATTAAACAGGAGCAGCAACAAAGTAGAGCTTTGCAGATTGCATTATTTCCACTAAGTTTCTTTTGAACGTATTGTAATATCAGTCTAATAGCTTTAACAATTGCAATAATTAATGAACCAAATGCAATAGATCCTAAATGATATAATATCAATCTTCTCAAACTTCTTAGAATAGGAAAGCCCAATTTTGATTTATCTCTGGTGAAAAACCAAATTGAAATGGCACCAGCAATAATCACATGTTGACAAGCTATAATGAACTGTGTGATCCATAATATTGCAAACAGGTTGTACCATCTTGAAAACTAAGAATTTAAAAAACAATTACTATATAAGTAATACTCATATAGTGATTAAGTTTGTGTTATTTTTTACATACAATTAACCATTTATTTTTAACTATTCTACAACGGTCCTCTTCTTCAAGTTGAACATCTCCAGCAGTTTCAATTAAAACAAGGATTGCAAACCATGCAGCACATACAATTCCAAGAGCTATAAATGTCTGTTGAAACAAATTAAAGATTACATATAGTTAGTTACACAAAACGTAGGTATATAGTCGCATTTTTTGTTAACTTACAAAAATTGGCTGAATTAAAATAATAGGCATTGCATGAATGGCTTTTCCAGCTTCACGAAAGAGTTTAACGACAAGTGACACGCGTTTCCTCATAATTAAGACAACGACTAGTATGATTAGCTACATAGATAGATATAAAAGTACACATTACAGTCAGTAATTTAATTTAATCTTTTGTAAATATTTATAAAATGTCTTACAGTAACGACACTAGCAGCAATGCTACCAGCCAAAATTCCAGTATTTGTCTTTGAATCAAATTCATTTTTCTTAGTTATCCAGTAAATCCAAAGAGCAGCCGTTCCTCCTATAGCAGCTAATGAAACACCAATAATTACAACCCAAATAATAATTCCAGAAAGAAATCGTAGTAGGAATGTCATAATTAGTGCTATTCCAAGTGCAATTAAGCACATCCATAATATCTCTTTCCAGGTATTTTCTAAATCTTCTGCTACTTCTACAGGGAATTTCTCTACTCCAATTTCTCTGTAGAAATTCAATTCTTCTAACTCAAGTCTTGCTTGTCTACTCTGAGTATCATTGAAAGTAATACTTGTATCATTTTCTAATAACTTTGGTAAGCATCTTCGTTGTCTTGCTTTGCTATTAATGTAAAATACGTATGAGATTAAATTATTTTATTATAAAATTATCTAATTTAATAATAAAACTTACAACTCTTCAGGACACCGGCTGAGACAAACTTTGTAGTAAAGAAGATCAGGAGCTATTGAAGGATTGTCATCATTAAAAGTTCTACTGGCTCTTGACTCATCTTTGGCATACATTAAATATGGTAAGGCAGTTTTATCTTGACCTGACATTGGAACATTTTGGATTGGATCATTTCTTACTCCACATAAATTACATCCACTAGAGTCTGAGTCGTAGATTCTTCTGTAATCACCATTTTTGATGGCATATGCAGCAATTCCAATCTATAAAATTATAAAATCTTCTTAAATTAAAACTCAACTCAAAGTCTTATATGAAACAAACTTACACAAACTATAGAAAATGCTATAAATAATCCAAGGCATAAGACATCACGACACTTTCGTCTTTTTTCTAATGGACCATCAGGTAATTTGAGTTCATGAACTGAGTCGACCTGTTGTGACGAAAACATAGAAAATAATAGAAATTATTGTAACAAGCTTTTGCAATGCTTCACTTTACCCCAGAAAAGATTACTCAACATATTTTGTCATACTTTTTTAGATCGCCCATAAAAACACTCCATTGTGTGACAGAACTAAAATCTCTGTATGTTGTCAGCTATTCTTTCACGTTAATTTGTTGGTCTTGTCACTCATCATCAACTTTTGCAACCTTGACTCAACCCTATTTTAACTTAGCACAATTCTTACTATAAAATAAAATATAATATACACCCTTCACTACCAAGCACTAAACAAAACCACAACATCACAATAATATTATATATGTACAAAAGTTCCTTCATATTTAAAAAAATTAATAACATTTATTGCAAGATCCTATAAACTTACTTCTTCACACTACACTGACTTCATACTAACTGAAGAGATAGACTTTGGATTGCAATAAGAAACAATACGCTATGAACTCTATAAAAACATTGGTGACCCTTTGCATAGCCTTTTTCTTTGCTTAACCCAATTCCATAAAACTTCCTTCTTCTCTCCAGTCATTTTGTCTAATATTTACATTCTCTTGGATAAATTTGCTTACACTCTCACTCTTCTTGTTGTTACTAATGATGAGCAAATATATAGAAAAATGATGATGGCTTCTGCCTTGCGCTACCTTCTTTGACTCTTTTATTTTCTCATCAAATCAACTACTTTATTATCAAGTGTAGAACATCGCGTGCATACTAAATTTTTTTTCCTCTTTTGGAATTAAAATATTTTTATGATGAGCGTCCATTGACCTCAGAGTAAATCAACATAATAAGACAAATGTAAATTTTCTACATGGGTCATCACACTTTTTGTATTGTTTTAGCTTAGAATCCATCAAACGAAGCCCATCAAATCATCATCATCATAAGACAACTACATATTGCTCAGGATTTTCTATTTATTTTATAATGTCACAAGTCAAAACATGTGCACCAATGCATTTGAAATGAAATTGTGACAACTCACAGCTTGACGTTTTTATTCTAAAAGTCAATGATCTAAAGAATCTATATAGACTTCCAGAAATACAATAACAAAATTGTGTAAACATTGCTACCACATTTTCTCAGCAAGACTCTCTTTTGATACTAGTAACCTACATATTTCATAAAAGATGGATTTGATTTTAGTAGTTTATAGATTTAATATCCCGAAAAAGCATGTAACATTAAATATTGATCCAACAAATTTCTTTTGTATTCAAATGTGAATTATAAATGATCAAACCACTGCAATGTATACAAAAAGAAACCCTAACACACTTCCTTCCTATAAACTTCCTTTTCTAAAGGCACTTTTCGGTATTATCAACAACAAGAAAACACAACTCACATTTTCCTCTTCTTCTAAATTACGGCGATCATGATGATAGTTCAACTCTTGCTGTGATCTGCTATGAGGATAAACTCGTTGCTGCTCTGGATAATAATATTGTTGATGAGGTGAGAATGATGTTGGTGCTGGTGCTCTTCCAAATCTATCTTGAATATATTCTATTCCTGATACATTTGGATCTTCTGGTGATCTATCATAACCATGATTTCGATAGCCTCTGTCATTGTTATCACCATTTCTCTGTTTTCTTAGAGCTTCTTCTCTTCGTTTTTCAAAATTTCTCCAGTCTTTTGATTTTGGCATGATATTTTTAACTTACAGCCCACTGTATTATTACACTTCAATCACGTACTAGTTTCATTCACCTTCTGCTTCTGTGTATTCACATTTAAGTGAGTCATAATATTTATTCTTCGTGTGTTGTTAACTTGTAAAACGTTGACGTATAGCACAAAATCAATTTGAATGTTGTTAATTTAATTCATTTCTCTTCATATCTAATCTAGTGTAAATATAACACATGTATATATCACAAAGATTAATCATAGGGATTACTTAAAAGAACAATCACATTGACACTTTTTTGATGTATTCAGTTTAACTCACAAAAGATAAATGTGAAATTTAGTTTAAGCAATAAACTCTCAAATTGTTGTGACGAAAAAGTGAAATAGGAGTATTATGTGTGTAGCTGAGAGGAGAGTTGAATGTTTTAAATGAATAGTAGAAAACGTAGTGTATAACAATATTATTGTGTGACGATTGAATAGAAGAGATTTTTTGTTAGTTTGACTTCATATATTCTGCACAAGCTTTACTCATTATATGAGAATGGCTATATGAGACATTGAAGCATGCATAATATATATAAAACAGAATTATTGTTAACAATGAGCAAAAACATCATCTCAAGGACCTATGCATATGCATCTCATGGCTATAGTCTGATTTTTGTACAGCTCAGCTCAGGTACTCTCTACATAAGAAAAACATTCTGACTCATATGGGAATATGGGAATAGTACTAAAGAACACCTGAGCTTGCATTAAAATGTGACAATTATATATGATATTCAATGTTAATATTCTCCTGCATTATCTTTTGTCCAGTTTACTCATCTCTCAAAATGTACTACATTTTTTGGCATGTTTCCATCAATAAAAGATTAACAACAGACTTCTTGTTTATACTTCGTTTAAGCTTAGTTGGCTAGCTTTGCATGACCACTTTTGCTTCCTCTCTTTCATATAAAAGTAAACACCAAAATATTTATCTCTAAGCAAATCTCTACCTACCCTTCCTATTATTGTGCTAAAGGGCAAGTTCAAAGTCTTTGTTCACTCATTGTTGAGACATGCACATGGTTCCTTTATTTTTTTTATGTCCAGAGATCATCTTCTGGAATAAAAAAGTATACATGGTCAAGTTTGTATATAGACGCAAAACGCAATAAATAAAATGTCATTAAAATGTCATCTTGTTGTCCTTGTCTTTTCGACTGAGCCCAGAAATCATAAGCTAAAAACTGGTTTACCTAGTTTGTCCAGGCTATTTGTATATATGTTTTATACTAGTTGTCCGAAATAGTCAATTGGCAATAAAATAAAAAAAAGTCAAGGTAAAAGACTGGAAGTAGATGAAAAGTTGGTCATTCAGTTAGCAACAAGCTGAGCAGGAGTTTATACAGCAAGTTATCTTCTCAAGATGCCACCAAATATACACTCAAATAAACCTTCAAGTTTTCCAGGAATTCAAAAATATCCTAGTGGAAGAGATGTTCCAATTAGGACTCCAGATGAATGGCTAAATGGTGAGTAATTAGATAGTAATTAGTCTTATGGTTTTAAGAGACTAAGAAAATATATTATTACAGGAAAAAGAAGAGATGATGATATTGGAGATTACTGGAGAATTCATGATAAATTGTATGATGTTACATCATTTATAAAACAACATCCTGGCGGATCATATTGGTTAGAATTAACGAAGGGCACTGATATTACGGAAGCTTTTGAGTCATCACATGTTGCCAATGTTGCATTAGTGGAAAGAACTTTGAGCAAATTTTATGTGAAAGAT
>VCNE01004227.1:0-11093 GCA_009869805.1 Oncopodura yosiiana | reverse complement strand
AATATTTCATTTTTTTCACTTTTCACCTATTTTAAAGTGGTGAAAAATTTCGAAATATTTCAATTTTTTTCACTTTTCACTTTTCAGTGAAAAATTTCACTTGCAAAGCTTGACTATATTTAAGCTATTGACGTTGACCTATAGTAGCTAGCTAATATATCATTTTAAGATTTTCTTGAGTACTGTAAGAGGTGATTTAGTATTTGCCAATTTAAGAGAGAAAGCATGTCGTCAAAACTATATTTTCGTACTTTAGATGATGAAATCGATGGTATTTAACTTATCGGCGTTGAGATATTGAAAGGCTAAATATTTTCATAAAAATTTGATCATACGTTGCATGTAGACCCACCTTAGTTTTGAAAAGTTTTGATAGTAATCTTTTGATCTAATGTTTTTTTGAGTATTGTACTGAAATAGACGATAAGTACTCACTTGCTGATTTAGTTTTTGAAGTTCACACACTGACACGATTGTGAGATTCTTCAAACTATATTTACGTCCACTGTGACCAGATTACAAGCGTATTTAAGTTATCGGCGTTGACCTATCCAAACAACCAAGATACTTCTCCTAAAAACCCAAACTAGCAAAAAAGAACTTTGAAGCAAAAAAATACTAACATTGTGCTATAAATGACTTGTGCTCATTAAATCTAACTAGATTGAAATGAGATTAAAATATTTTTACACTTTTACGCACACGTCTAGCAAAATAATAATAAGTGCATATATGTATGTAATACTTGTTGCAATACTTTGTTTAATGTTTTTTTTTGATAGTACAATCATACACACTAGTAGATAAGATACATGAATAATATATACATACATATACACTCATAATTTCAAGAAACTAGTTATTTAATTAATATTCAATGCATGAGCTACAATTGTATAATTTCCATTAGCATCATCATCATGGATAACAACCCGAAAAAATGGCCAAGGCCACACAAAATAATAACATATGCTGAGAGACTGTTGTATACATTTGTAGTTGAAGGGAAGTAGTCCATCCCCTTTTTGTAGGAAGCCATCACTAAATCACTCTATTCACTAAAAATTCTTCAATACATATGTACAAACATCACTGTAAGAATCTTAAGCATTTTTGGAATCTTTAAGAAGAAGTGTGATTCTTCTATACATATAGAATCTCACGGTTATAATATGTAGGAAAGACAGAATGATAATATAAATACAGACATTATATACATCATATTTTATAATATGCAGATGAGAAGTAGAGTAATATGAAGCAGTGCAGTGGTTGACTAAATTGACTTATTAATCAAGTGAGAAACTTAAGCATACGCACAAGTCAAAGAGATTGACACCCCTTGTCATCTATTTGATACTCTACACATTAATAATACAAATCACTCATCATTTTAACCTCTTTATAATAATATTATTATTATTAAAATCTTTCACCTAAGTAGAAACCTTAAGAAATCTAATAATTTAAAAATTTAAAAGCTTACTTGCTTATTTCCAATTATGTGGCGTCCAGCTCAAATTTGTCAATACAGTTTATCCATCTCATTAACTTCTTCAATTCACTAACTTTTTTCAATTTTGCTCTATATTATTATACACGTTACACTTTCCACGAAAGAAACTTCTTGCATAGCAAGTGTAATGATTTGTAAAATGTTTCCTATAGTCTCACAAATTCTTAAAAATGTTTATATGTACACTACTGTTTTTGGAGCAATACACCGGATCAAACTATGCTTACAAACTAACGACTGTTAACAAGAACAAGTAAATATTACAACTAGTTATACTATGTGTCCAAACATACAGAAAGGTAAAGGCAATATAAGTAGTTTATGGACAAATATTGTGACATGTAGTAAGGAACGGGTGAAACTAATTTCATATTCTATATATAATACTCGTGTCATATAAAGATGGTCATAAATATTTTCAATGTAACCAGAATTTTTGTTTTTAGTGTAAGTTTTCAAAGCGTCAAAATACAAAATTAAGTATCTTTACAATTTACAAAATAAGTAACGAGAATAGTCCCAAGTGTAACAAATGGCGTTAAGCTCTATCAATAATCCAATGTTTTAAATATTTAAATAGCTTAAATTAAATCTTTAGCAAATGACCAACTTATATTAACATCTTACAGGTGAGTTTAAGATAACTTATGTATACCATTCGAGTAAAAGGATCCTTTTTCCCTCGTCTTTGACTCGTTTGATTTACAACGTGCAATAAAAGTCACTTGGGTAGTGCTACACACAAGTGCGTGCGATCTCAAAGATTTCCAGCACCCTTTTCTATATAAAGCTTATAGATATATCTCTCTCTCAAAAGAAGGGAGAAAAGAAGATAAAAGCTAATTTAGTAATTGTACAGTCCAAGGTGAGCTAAAGGAATATAATAACACCTTCTGTTTAACCCAGTTTTCTCTTTGATGTCTAATTTTAGGATTTCTCTATCTATTTCTATGTCTTTTCATTATTCAATTTTATTATCGTCTCTTTTCATTGCTTTCAAGTGTTGTCTTAAACTCGAAAAGCTCTTGATGACAAGTCAAAGCATTAGTATAGAATTAGGGGAGAAGTGAGATTGACTCGACAGGAGAGGATTACTATTTTAGTTTACTCTTCTGGAGAGTTGTGGTATCGTTTATTCTGGAGTTCTAGCTTTGGTATATAGTGGCTTGGTTTGGTTGTACAACAACATCTATATACTAAATTCCCTTTTATCCAGCGGTTTGTTTCACAAAACCGAATCTTGATCTCTTTTCTATACTCTTCAAGAAGAAGACTCCTTTTCCAAGTTTTTCCTTCAAGTGACTTGACATGACAGGGCGCCGCCATCCTTATATTATATCAAATCCTTGTTAGTTTCTCATTCACTCACATTATATAAAAATGTCTACGTGTTTATCCCTTATAGTTTTCGCTCTTTCTCTTAAAAGAACTATATAAAAGGTATAGTAGCATGGAATTAATTGAAATCATAATTATACAGCTTTATCACTTCATGTCGTCTCATACTTACAATATGCATACATATCTATATAGCAACTTTTATAAACACTTGACAGGAGAAGGAAGAAGATAATTGATTAGGTTGAGAGATGTGACATATAAGAGACTTTTGTGCAGAAAATTTTCTCCTTATATACAAGTTCAGCTTTGAATTTGAAATGACCCAGGAGTTGTCACTTGTAGAAACAATTAGAATTAGTTGCATGTCGACTATATAGTTTATGGTAATACAAATAATACTACTTGGCCATACATTTTTTTCTTCACTAGAAATTCTCTAGCTTCCTGTCCTGAACTTTTTCCAAAGGGGGTCCTTTTCTTCTCTCTTACATATTATATGCAATTCAATGGCAATGCAATATAACATACATCGTTTACACTGAACTGACTGACTGACGCAGTCACATTTGATTTATGACGGTGACGCAACAACACACACACTATGTAACATTTTACTATTTTCTTCTCGTTTACTGACATAATATTCTCTCTCTTACATGCAATAATAATATAGTAGTTGAACTGCAATACTAAATTCTTTCTACATGTTACAAGGGAAAATGACACGAATGAACAAAAATTCAATATTCTACAATTTTACTACAAGATTTATTATATAGCAAAGGTATTCAGAACAGTAGCTTTATATATATAATCATTTACAACGCTGATTTTTTTTTGTACAGGAATATAATACCATCACTGCCAATTCAAAAAGGCATCACTCAACGCTCATATATTTATCATCCAATTACATTTTCACTCGCTCAAGTTCATACTATCTATACTATAAGAGCTAAAGGCTAAAAAAGGTAAGCCGGAACTCTATTAGAAAAAAGGATGTTGGTCCATTTAGTTGCTAATGAGTTGAGTGATAAACTGATAATTCACTACATGCCGACTTCGCTGTAAAAAGTATATTTAACTTGCAACAGGATCTGACACGCAAATGAACACATTGCAATTAATTTGTCTGTCTAATGTTAAGCTATTATAATAACTACTATAGTAAGAAAAAAGTATTTTTATAGAGAGTCAATGAATTCAATAAGAGTTTAATTAGTAAGGCAATTTCCTTTTAGAATAACAGGGTAAAAATTATGTAGAAATATTCTAGAAATAAGAACAGCACCTTAGTATATTTATAAGGACTAAAAAAAGAAGTGAACAAACCTCCCATGATGGGAAAGCAACAGGAATAACCGCATCTCATGCTGAGAAATCAGTATACATACCCACGTGCTAGGAATGAAGAATTACTTTTTCTAGTAGCTCTTTTATACCAATTGTATAAGTTGCAGCATTTGTATTTTATTGTGTAACCGAGCATTTAAAAAAGTCTCAAAGTTGTAGGGTTAAGTAAAAGTGAGCAGTCAATGTAATGCGGTGTTATACAGCTACTGACGATTTATGGTTTCACGAATGTTGTTGTCCTGTAAAAATTTTACTAAAGAAATAGAAAAAGGGTTGAAGAACATTGAAGTATGTAAAATATGGAAAATTGGAAAGTGCAATATTAAGGCGTGTTTTTTTCTATATAGTCGGCTTTTTATTGAGCAAATATATCTTTTCTAGACGTCCATATATGCCAAAGTATAATGTCATGTCACTTGTTTTTAGCTGATGAAGTTGCCACACTACAAGATTTTTAGAGCGTTATAATTGACAGCTTTACTATAAGTAATAATATATTGATCATATATGTCGTAGTGTAAAATGAGCATTTGCAGTGCAATAAGAAAAATAAAATGCCATATGGACATTAACCCAGACTTTTTGGAGAGAGTTCAATCAGTTCAAAATCAATAGGGTCTGATGATGATACAAGGATAAGGTAGATTGGTTTACACTTTCAATATAGTATTGATGAATGAATTGTGGGATGGATCATCAGATGTATATAGAGAAGCAGATGAGAGAGAGAGAAAAAAAGAAAAATGAAATATTTCTATTAATTCTGCCCTTCTGTGACATTTACCATTACTCTATATATATATAAGCTTAAAATGTATTTTATATTATGTAATAAGGTTAGGTTATAGGTATATATAGTCAAAGAGAGAGAAATTGATTCATTACACATTCAACTTCGTATTTTCATATGTGATAAAGTCTAATGGTTTTTGTGGCATTGTTGAGTAAATGAGGAGTGGTTGAGTGAGTGAATAAATAAAATTGGTGAATATTATTAATAAATTGGAGCATAAATACCTCATATTAAATCAATAAATGGTTTGAAGCCGTTTGTTATTTATATTTAGTAGCAGCTCTGTGCAACAAAAAAATCACGGGTTACTTACCACATTTTTTGCATTTATTCTACAACTAGTTGAGATAAAAATAAAATATCGGCATTTAATGTAACATATTATAAGAAAAATGTAATTCTATCATATTTTTCAAACTTTCTGGTGAAAATCTTCAAATCTTTGCATACAGTATCAATGATACTGTTTCACATATTAAATACATACATGATTTAACGCCATTTAAATAGCATTTAGCACATTCGCGATACTTTCTGTTGAGAATTCAGATAGAACTTCACTATATAATATAGTCTATATTATATTGTAGAAGATAACTCGAGCAATACTAACAAAATATTTTGAATTTATGGAGAAATCAATCCATTTAAATGGAACAGGAGGAGAGGAGAAGAAAAAGAGAGACAGTGAGTGTATTTTCTATATGTGATAGTTGATACGTTGATGATGATAGTGCGCTAGAGCCAGATAGGAATATAATGGAACACAATAATAAAATAGTTTGGAGAGGAGAGCAAGAGAGAAAGATTTCGGGAAAGAGAGAAAGATTTCGGGAAAGAGAGAAAGAGGAACATGTCATCAATCATATTGGCTGGCGGTCTGTTCTAACTTGACTACTACTACCTCTGCTATACATACATATACTACTTCTATAATTCTATATCAAAGTATCAATGTTCAGTTCTCCATTCAAACACGAATGAATCTCCAATATAATAAATACTACAGAACAAAAGTGTATTTAAGGCGAAAATAATCTTTTTCCCAGAGTTTTATTCTGTGACTCTGACATTGTGCAGAGATCATGATTATATTTAGGATAAAAATGTTTCACGGAGATTGACGTGACATACGCATGACGCATAATGATATTCAGTTTATGATAGTCTTTACTTTACTGTTAAGGCTTATCCAATGTCAATAATACATTAAACATTATGTAAAATATTGTTGTGTAGGAGGAAATTATTATTTAAAAATACACATTCCACAAATGCTTTGATTATAGACAGTAGAAGGATATGATGAATTTTTAAAAAGGTTCGTTTGGAATCTATGTTTATGACATATGTTAACATTGCTCCTTTCCCTTCTATATAAAATATGCATTTGCATATTATAAAACTAGAAGCGTCAATAGCATAAGTGTATATAGAATATATATATTGTTTTGCTAATGGTTCTAGTTTTGAGTACTTGGTCTACCGCAGCTGGAAAAATGAATGTTGTTTTATAGCTTGTTGCAACCTGAAAGTTCTGTGTCCCCTCTCTGAAAAAATAAAACTAGATCCGTGATAATAGAATGAAAGCATTGGTCGTTAGTTGATGTAAGCTTTGATGTTCAAAGGAAGTCTTATGATCTGAAATTCATAATCTTTGAAGAGACACATTGTCAAAAATTGAAACTCATCGTTCTGAATCTCAGGAAATCAAAATAGAATACATCTTTTATGTCAATCCGGCTAAAGTCACCATTTTGAGAGATTTTGACGTGTTGTTAGTTAATGATTGCGCAATGACTTTGAAAAAATGTTACAATGCAAGGATATTTTTCTATATAAAATTGTGAAGGTCTCAGCCTAAAGACTTGAAATTATTTTAAATTTCTTATATACGCCATTTAACTATCTTCTTGGACAATATATTGGTAATTAGCATCCTTAGAGTTGTATAAGCTATCGTAGCTTTTATAAATATATACGTTGTATAAATATATTATAAGGATGACAATATATAATAACTGTGTTGTGTAACTGTCCCAAGAACATTCCACAGCGTCACCCCTTATATATTATCAAAGGTTGCTGAGAAAGGGTCAACTTTTACAACCACGCCTGTAAAAGGCAATCGTAGAGAACCTTTTTTCCATGTATGATATATTGATAATAATAATTGTCATCAAGAACCAAACGTCCGTCTAAGGTAAACTAGAGTAAAAATGCTCTGGTGACATTATTATAACGAACTATTTACTATTACATTTTACCTGTCAATTCTCCAATTTGATAAGAGAATGAAAAGAGTAATGAATGAAATGTTTGAGAGAGAAAAAACAACTAGAGCTGTATTATCAGCTAAGTTATAAGTTCATAAATGGTTATGTTACAGAAAGACAGAAGAGAGTCATTAATAAATATGTTTAGGGGAAATAGGAGACAAGTATCAAATCTGTTTAAGAGACACTACTAGCTTGCTCTATGTCGAAGAAATAAGTTAAGAGTGCTAATGTTGTTGGCTTTGCTCCTACAATATAACTTGGCATTTGAGCTTATTTAACTTCAGAGTAATCAATCAGTCACACAGTAGAGAGAGAGTACCTTTAGCGTTATATAACATGTAGCAGGTTGATAGTGGTTGTGTAATTCTATAGTCTTTAGCCTGCTTTTCTACTATACTTCTTTTTCTAGCTTCGTGTGAGTATAGTTGCTTTACAGAGAAGTGACATTAATTAAGTGAACGAGTCAACAATTTTGCGTGTGGCCGAATCAAATCAAATGAAGAACGTGGTAGTCTATGTAGCATTGCATTACAAGTCACAAGTTACTTGTTGTTTTGTTGTTGACGTGGCAGATATTAAGTCGACTCATTCTTATATTTCAAACTTGATTCAAATCATATTTGCTTTACGTCCATTTTACTCTAAAGAAACTTTTTTGACTCAAGCTGTTATACATTTAATTTACATATGTACAGTGCACTCTGTCTATATTGGTCTTAGAGACTACACCAAAATCTTATGGGAATTTCTACCACTATAGAAGAAGAGAAAGCCTTATATGCAGAATGTGTCTATAGTGCTTAGGAGTAAATGAGATGCTGGGCTATAAACAAATCGCGTCTCACTTTACTCATTCAATTTAACTCTTCTAGCCTAAAGTATTCATTAGTCTTTTTAACTACAACATCCAAAATGTATTTAATTTTGCAATTTTATTATACAGTATTTTGGCCTAAAGTTGACTATTTGTTCTACAAAGAAAGATCTAAGGAGTGAAGGTGGCATTCTGAACCGATTAGCACTATAGAAAGACAAATTTTTCTAAAATGTTTTATAGGAGCACTATAGGCAGAATAGCTCTATATAAGCAAAGCCCTTATAAGAATTGTGGTTGGAAACTACTATAGGAAAGTATAGCCATTATAGAGAGACTAAACTGTACATATATTAGAAGCTAGAACTAATAACTCGTTTGCCACTAACCACACAACATAACATGAAACATCAAAAGCTACAAGTCATCAAAAAGCCAAGGGAAGGATTAATGACGTTAAAAAATGTGGCTGAAACTCTCTCTCTCTAGCTCTCTCGTCTCAATGTGTCATGTAACAAGTTCGGCTTTTGACTTTC
Organism: Oncopodura yosiiana; assembly: GCA_009869805.1. Classification (NCBI taxonomy): domain Eukaryota; kingdom Metazoa; phylum Arthropoda; class Collembola; order Entomobryomorpha; family Oncopoduridae; genus Oncopodura; species Oncopodura yosiiana. Next base: position 2,461 of record VCNE01004227.1, on the reverse strand, counting down.
ATTCATTATGCAAAGCAATTTAAGAGATTATTACTCTAGTGTGTTTAGGTGAGCTGTCAATTGCCCAATTAGAACAGGACATGACTCTTTCAATAAGTAGATTGTTGTAGCTGTGTACATATAAAGTTTTTATCGTCTTTTTATAATACAATGAATGACTGCAACCAAGTGAGTTAAAGATTATTAGTAAGCTCAACACGAATTAGAAGGAAAAGAAAACACTGTTGTAGTCATTTCAATGTCAGAATGTGTAAAGCTTTAGGTTTAAGCCACACAAGAAGGAGCAAAAGAATATAATAGGAATACGAGACTGTTGATGATGATAAAAGATCAGAATATTTTTGAACTGTGTTCTGAGTACTAGTATAAAGTGAAATGAAATATTTTCACTGTAAACCAAACTGGTTTCTTTTTTCAAGATGCTCTTTTTCTCTCTTGTTGGCTTTTTCTTATGTTTTCATGTAACGTATATTTCATTCTTGTTGTTACTATTATATTTTATGTTGTACTAAATTAATTCTTCAATTGAATGCTAATAATAGAATCCTATGTAGACAAAACTAATTTATGTAGTCAAGTCATTAGTTTTATTGTTATATGTTTGATAGTACATTGAAATCATGTCAAGTGCTATATAGATGTAAAATAAACATACCGAAAAGAAAATAAACATTGAATTATTTTTGTAAATAATACTTTACTAATAGTGTTAATACTTTTTGAAAAAGGGTTAAAGCTTATACTTTAGGTTCAAAATATAGACCGACAGAGAAAGTGAGAGTAGAGTAAAGTCATAAACTATAAACTTTTAAAGGAAGGTCTTCGGCTTTAGAGTTTAAGGCTCATTTAATTTAGCACTTGCTTAAGATTATTATTACTTTACTCTATTGCCTACAACAGTACTCTAGCACGAGACTTTTATATATTATATACAACGGTTACTCTTTTTCTTCACGTATATAACCTCACATAAAATGTATTATTGAAGTAAACGATTGTTAAAATTTATGACACAAAACATGTCATAATAATTATACAAGCTATAACACACATACAATTCGAGCATATTAGAGCCTATAGTAAAGTAAGAACTGACAATGACTTTGTAAAATAGAAATTTGACATGTGTTGTCTTGCTAGGAATTTGTCTCAAAACATTTTGTAGTTTAATATGTAGTTTTGTGTGACAACTACTATTGTAAGGAATGTCTGAAGAGAAGAGAACATTTGTTTATTTAAATTGCGCAATTGACTCTATATAGTACAAGACAGATGGTTATTTTGTTGGCAGAAGAAGAAAAAAAACTCAACATTAGTTTAGCTAAATATTCTGGAACAGACAACAAAAGTTGAGAGTATAAATGATGTGTGTTGACTAAATTGTTTTCGATGAGCATTTTGTACTTTAGTACTAGGAAAACATGACAAGAAATATATAAAGTCTTTAGTCAATGAGTTACTGACCTGGAGGTATAATATAAGTAAAAGTAAATAGAGAGTTGGAGAAGTCAAAAGGTCACAAATAAGTTACAAATTGGTGTCATACTCTAAGAAAATTGTTTGCTCTTTGCCATCGCATTAGACTATATATATAATAGAGCATGCGTTTAAGGATATAGTTGTTCCTCCATTGGTATAAATAGGATTAAATCTTACTATCCAATATTGAAGCTAACCAAAACCAAAAAACCGCTAAGCTTCTTATGATTTGTGTAATCACTCACTTTTTAAAACTCTTCCTTTTCTTTCCTATCTGTAGAGAGATTTAGTTTTCTTCTATAAGTATTCGACATTGCGGAAGATCACGTATGTTTTTTTTATATTTAGTTATATAGTATATACCAATCCAATATTATCATTTCTATAAGATGTAAAGTTTTTTTCATTTTTCCCCAATTCTGTTTAGAAGAGTGTATTATAATGTGCAATGTAGTAAAATTGTTAAAAAAAGAATCTTCTCGCTTTAACAACTTCGAAGAATTAAATACTATGCTAAAAAGAGAGACCGCATAAAAAAATCTTAAGGAAGCGGATAGTCAATTGAAGTCACAATAGAAGTTCACTGGAAAAAGTAGGAACGAAAAAGAAGAGAGAAATAATTACAAGTAGATTAATGACATTGCTTCCTTGTCACGTCATGTCATGCTATGCAGAGTATAAATAAATTTTTGCAGAATTTTTATTTGTCATTAGCAATTTTATTTATTCTTATTGCTCAGTTCACATAAATTATTCTACTTAGGTGCGACGAACTCGAAATTAGTCAAGCAGTCAACAAATTACTTGAAGCAATTAACATTATTAGAATTTATTACGTTTCACATAAAGATATTAAAGATACTACGACATATGTTATGTTTAGAATATCAAGAAGGCAAAACAATTAATATGAAATTTAGCTGAGCGAGAGAAAGTTCAAATAGCTTACAATTCTCTATAAAAAAACACAGGAAAACTTTGC
>VCNE01004225.1:0-12562 GCA_009869805.1 Oncopodura yosiiana | reverse complement strand
CTTCTACTGTTACATAATACTTTTGTACACTAACAGAAAATAATGGACTTTTGAAAAGAGCTTCTTGGTATACATTATAAAGTTTTTCTAATATACACACTAATGACTTTTTTTCTTTTCTTGTCGTAGATGCATCCCTACAGAGAAGAGACTTGGTGAAAATTAAAGCAATAATCGTTCATATAAAAATAATACTATTTTTTCTGGCTAAGATTAGATATATTTTAATGTATTTCAGTATTAGTTTTCTTAATTATGCTGTTTTAGATGTCAATGTGTCAAAAGTTTCAAGAAATTATAATTTGCAATATCAAGCTTGGACGCCACACAATTTTTATATGAACATTATACATTAAAAATTTTAAACTGAGTTAATGTATGAGTAAGTTCCATCTTCTAATTCTGTGAGAACATTAAATAAATAGCAATTCTCTCGACAAAACTTGGGATTTGATTTATATTTGTTCTCATCTCATCGCATATCAAAATATATGTACATAAATTTATACCAAAATTACACAATTTCTGACATTGAAACTTTAGGGTACTAGTTTTATGCAGCAGGTGTATTGCTGTCGAAGAACCATATATCTATCATTCAGTTTAAGTTCAATATGAAGATCATCTACCTTTTAAATCTCTCGGGGACTTCGACAAGAAGATGACCCTGAAAATAAAACAGAAGCTCAATGAGAGAAGCAACAGCAGTCAACAGATAATTACTAATACACATGCGATGATACTATAAAGAGAAAATACGATATACATGACTTTATACAATAATATACAACTCATCATATTTATGTAGTAGCTAAAAATTATCATCGAAATACACTTTTCAAAAAAACCTATGAATTTAATGCATGACAAGTGATACCTCCTAAGAAGACGATTTGACTTGCTTCCAAAAAGTGAGTAGGAGTAGGACAGTAGCTGAATTGCATGTTTAGTAGTAGTCAGCTACTGGAAAAATTATGTTTGAAAGAAATTGGTAAAGTGCACATGATGGAAAGTCTTGTATAATTTCTTTGAAGTTTTTAAATCTGCTTGTCTACACATTTCTAAAGTAGCAAAGATTTAGTAATTAATGCACGCAATATTCATTCCAGGCCACATGCAGTTCAAAGCAACTTTCTTTTTCCACAGTTGTTAATAGAGCAATTATTTCTATATACCTGAACAACTCATAATTACATGCAAATGAAAGTCTCTAAAAACAAAAGCTTCTTTGACTCTTTATTTGTTTGATAATCTTCTGACATGATGACAAGTAGTAGATGTTTTTAAAAAGTATGTACGAATTTTGATCCACTTGACTTTATGATCAAAGTGCTTTTTTTGACAACACATCTGCCTACTATAAAAATAAGAATATGGACTAAGAGAGCACTTGGCAATATGTAGATCAAAGTTGAAAAATAGATCGCGGTCCCTCTTTAATTCATATCCACATATATTTTTATGTTGTAATGATGACTCAAGTGTTTTATTCGACAACTTCATCAAAACTTATTATATATAGCTGCAAATCAAATGTGGTGAGTGCATATACAGGAAAATGCAAATTCATTATGCAACCAGGTGGAAGTTCATTACCACAAATTAAAAATTTAAAACACGACAATATGCAAATCTTTCATCACGTTTCATTTCCTTATTATTAATTGTTGAACAATACTGTACTGCATTTGATTTACATACATATATGTGAATGATATCTTCAGATCAAAGAATATACGGGAAAAGCAATCAGCCAAATTTTACCTCAAATGACTTCATTAGCACAGGAAATCAAAGAGCAATTTTTTCTTTTTTTCACATTAGGGTGTGAGCTATACTAATAATAATGTAGAATTACTTAAACTGCAGTCTTGATCAACGAGAGATTATTTTGTAACATTTTCATTAGTCAACGTTCATAAGTTCTACATTATTTTTACAGACACTGTGAAAGCAAACATTTTTAGAAAACTTGTTTTTTAAATTCATTTCTGTGACAGTAGCAAATGGGCTAGCGGCATTCTGAAGAGAGAAAAGTAAAGAGCAAAGATTAAAATGTAAAAAAGTAAATACATTTGTCTCTTAAGTATGTCATATGTACACAGAGAGACAGTGACATAATGTGTATAGATACATAAAAGGTGAATAGAGAAGCTTTTTAAAGCTTAAGCTAAAATCAAACCAACAACATAAAGTTTTTTAAAGTTTAAAAAACTCTAAAGAAAACAACAACAGTAGCATTAATAGCTAAAGAGTACATATGCAAAGTATAACTTTATTCTCAAATATTAACACATTTATTTCCTCTTCTTACAATAACTTTATGGTTTTATGCTTTTACTCTAAAGAGAAGAAATGGACGCTTGACCCTTTTATACAGAGCCAAAGGAAAAAATGACAATTTTTCTCACAGTGAGTTCAAACCGGTATTTTCTATTAAGTTATAAATGAGAGGGCTGGAGGAAAAATGTAGGACACAGAAAGATACATTTAGTACTGGTGGCTTGTACTAAAAAGTTGCAACTCAATTTTTTCAAGTGTCGCAATATTTTACAATGAGAGAGAGCAAGCCTTCTGTTTTCATTTGTTATACAATTTAGAGAAAAAACGGAGAATATTGTTACAGAGTTTGATAGTTTCTTTAAAACATTTCGCTGCTGGATACTTAAAGTATTACGTAAATGCCTTTCACTCTTGACTGATTCTAATCATTTGGGATTGCAACAAGGCTAATAATAAAAAATATAGAATTGGGACATTCTTATCAAAAACTGTGATCGAAAAGTCATTCATATGTATACTAATAAAACTTTTTTTAAAAAATCCCAATTCCCAAGAAATATTCTGTAGAGTATAAAGAGCAAAGGGGACGAGAATGAAAATGAATAAAAAAGTCAGTTAGTAGTGCTAATAAAATACCTGAAGAGACAAAACACAGGGAAATGCTCATCTCGCTTTCAATGAAGAGATCACAATCATTACCATCATAAATGTCACCATCAATTTTTAGTATAATGTTCTCGCAGTGAGAGAGTGTAAAGGTAAAGTGAAAACCAAACCAGGAAGCATTGAAAACAATTTAGACTATTGTGAGTAAATGCGCAAATGAAACCAAATGAAGGAGATTAAAACCTTGACTCTCTTTGAAAGATTTTAGCGTGAGAAACAGGATTAAAAATAAGTGACTTTTGTGTCACATTTTATGACTTAAAAATACAAGAGTACAACTTTAATTTAATCAGAGAGTTGAAGAGATTTTGAAGTTTGTTGTCCATCTGGTCAACTTGAATTTTTCACTACTTGAGAAGAAAAGTTAAAAATGATCAAATCATTTATCACCAATTTCTCAACAATAGCAAACCTTAAGATGCACGGCGGTGTTTAAATAAAAATCTTGGAAATGTCCATTTAGCATTAAAAATCTTAAAGGGCAGATGCTGAATTTTAATCGTTAGTACTTGTCACAGCTCATTTACAAGGAAATGTCTCTCTGCTCCGAACCATAGCAAAATCAATTTGCAAGAAAAAAAAAGTCAAAATGTTTCCTTATTAATGTCACTAAAATAAAATTTCCATACGAAAAACCGGTTTTAAATCTTTTTAGCTAAAATTTCAAGTAGAGAAGAGTCCTTTTATATATAAATTTGGAAAAGAGTACTTGAGATTTTGTTTTTCTCTCTCTCTTCTACGGTCATTAAGAAGAGGACACCTTTTGTGTATATATTAATAGGTCCAGTTTTCTTTTTCTGTATGAGTTGATGAACTGCATAACATTAAATAGATTTTGACTTTTGAAAATTTTGACATATACATGATACGCTTTCGGTCAAGGGGCCCTTAGCCAAGTCGTTATATTAATTAATTATCTGTTTCTCACAAAAACGACGATGTTATGAATAAATAAAAATGATATGATAAATGCTAAAGTCTTTTTCCCTTTTATGTAACTAATGACTCAAATGGGACTGAGCCATGTAACACAACAAATTCAATTCACTCTTCTCAAATTCCCTTTTCTCTTTTTACTCGTATGAATTTTTAATTTAACACTCTCTACTCATTGTTTGAAAAAGACTCTTTTGTAAACTAGAATAGAAATAAAGTATCAATGTTTCAAGTACACTACGATTTACAAAATACGGAGAGTACTTCAGGCGTAAATGAGCTCATTAGATATGGGAAGAAAGAAGTTTGTTGACTGTTGACTGATAATGAGACGTGAGAGAGATGAAAGCAAGTCAAAAAGATGGAGAACCAAATCAAATCACAATTTCAAAATGAAAACCGACTGTTGTAAATTACATTTCTTACTACTATAGTCTCAAAATCTATGATAATCATCATTAGCAGAGACAGCCATGTGAATTAGTAGAGAAAAATAGAATCAAAATGCCTTGTGGAAATATTCGTTAGCATTAGTTTTTATGCATTTTTTTTATTTTTTCAGAAAAATTCTCTCTCTACTTTTAGGAGAATAGAAACCACTCCATTTTCAAAAGAGAAGAGCAGTTTCAAGTGAGCAGAGAGATACAACAAAATTGCCTATAATTATTCTGCATTTTGCTAAGCTCTTCTTTCCTTTGAACTGGAAAAAGAAAAAAATCTTGAGTGTTTGCTAAGAGGAAAAGCTTTGGATACATCATTAAAGTCTATATTGTATTCTTTCTACCATTGACAGAAAAGACTCTCTTAGTTTTCTAATATTTTATGAGAGCACCACGTTTCATATCAAAAACTTTGACGAACTGACCTGACGCCTTTAACCTAACACGGACTAAAATAATTAATACATTTAATAAGCTTTCTTGAGCATGATCTCTGTCGTGTGCCTAAAACTGATTCAGTTACTCTTGAGTATACTATATTTATATTTCCATATTGTTCCAATGTTGAGTTTCCTGAGAAAACCCCAAGAAGCCCTGATTAGAATCAAAGTCACGTCCATAATATGGAAATTGGCATATGTGAACCACCACTGGACTCATCATTACAACAACCCTTCAAAACTTTACTGACGACGCCAAGCCAGAGAAACATTGGTATATTAAGCGTATAAACGTATATATGCGTCACCCTTCTACTTTTTTTGGTAAGTTGATATAAATCAGTCCGGAAAAAAGTGTTCCGGATAGAGAAACATTACCTTATGCTTAGTATCATCATCATTTATGTTGAACAAACTGTAGAGCTTTTTTCAAGTCTGATATTATACACATTGGTTATGGCACTTCACCTTCCCCCTTTTTGCTTTGATGAACTCTTTTTCTATACTATATAGAGATACATTCTGTATAGTTTTTAATTGTCAACTCTCTCTCTGTTGAATTTGTGTCATTTACAACAAATGAGCCTTTCGGACAGAATAAAGGACTGCTCATTTGTCATTTTAATGAGTTGAATTGATACTGGCTCTCACAGGCTTTGATATTAGTGCAGTGAGAATCATGAGATTTTTTGAGTGGATTCTCCTTTAGCTTTGCTTTTACTAGTCTCAAGTTGCCTCCAGAGCAAACCGAAATCAAATGTCATTAATTTCGCGTGCCATTTTCACATTTAGCAAAATATTTTACTGTAAATAAATATTGAAATTCAACAACAGTTGTTTTAGTGTAACATCACTTCCGCCGTGAAAACGCTGTGCCATATGTCAGAGACAAGATTAAAAAACCACCACGAGTCAAGTAGCATCATTCTAAAAAATTGTAATATTTTGTTGATCTAAATACTCAAATATGGTATTGAGTATTATATCTACAGTATTTAAAAATGATACAATGTATGTATGAATATACCACAATATTTGAATTTTATCAGATCTTTCACTTCCGCTTCATTTTTATTCACTTTTTCACCCACCTGCTTTCTATATCTCATTCATTCAAAAGAGACGACATACGGTAATGAAAACAAAAATATGACGTCATATTTATTGATGCAAATAGACTCACTGTGCTAAAATTTATATACACATTGATAATAAGCTAAACCAGTTTAGTTTACTAATACCCAATAATAATAAGCTACTGTTCATCAAATATTACATTACTTGTTATTATTTGTACTTTGTATGTAGTAAGTAAAAATAAATACTAACAAAATTCAGAAGCAAGTAGCACCTCCACTTTAGTAGCATCATCCATCAACAAGTAACTTTTGTAGTTTTATAAAATATATATATAGTCAACTATAAACAACCTGATGTGTGATATATGGGCAAAAGATAAGAGTTTTCATCGTCGACATATGAACATATACTGTTATATACCATTATCTCTTCTATTTCATATATGAATCCTCCAGCAACATTTTCAACGTTGAAACCCAAAGAGTTCATATAACTGTGGTGGTGATGAATATTGTCATCTCGTCGACTCTCTCGTTGGTCGTCGTGTAAAGTTTTTTTCTAAAACTTTGTTGTTGTTGTTCAAATGATATAAATACAAAGAGTCCATTCGTCACGCCGAGAGCTCGTAAATAACCTTTTTCTTGGACGTATACAAATATAGTGAAATGGTGACAGTCTCACTATCTATCTATATGGTACTCTATAATAATATGCATTAAAAGAGGACACAGACATGTAGACAACAAAATGCAGCTTACTGGAAATATCGTGATAAATGCGTAGTTACAGCTCGTGGAGTTATTATAAACCACACTATATACTCTTTCTGGAGAAGCTGACTAATTCACTATATAGGTAATAAAACTATATACAATTCACAGCAGACATATATAGAAATAGATTTTACTGTATGTTATATACTTTGGTTCATTTATCTCGATGTTGTAATGAGAGATATAAAAGAGAGAGACAAAATTCTACGAGTCCCACGCTTCTATTTAGTATGCACTAGTGTTTTACGTAAAATTATGCAATTTCAAGTGGATTTCTAGTATATGCCACACATCAAAGGGAGAGAGAAGGACAAAAGAGACAAAAACAACTGTGTAAAAGCTTCATTCGTCATTGAATTTTGAATATTATAAAACTAAGTGAGCTCAATGCCTTTGAAGCTTTGAACTTTTGGTCAATATTCTCATGAAATATCATAATAGCTGTCATCACATCAATACAAAGTGTCGCTATTCATATCCTTTGAAATTTGAATACTCTCTAAAAACAATTGCAAAACACCTGATACTACACAACAACTTTCCCAGCAATTACTTCCCATGCTATTTACTCTCTAATGTCAATACAATACATACATTTCACCCTTTTGCTTTGAAGACCAAACATTTTGCGAAATAGTTGTGCAAGGTGCATCACTCCATGACTATTTCATGTTATTGGATTAGTTGAGCTTCATTACAACATTGCATTATACATAGTCGTCGTTTTAATCCATGGACAATGAGTTCGGTAACTGTTGGTAAGTGTAAACTTTTTTAAGGCCTGAAGGCCAATGTATAATAGGAGTATTACGATTGTTGCTTTCAATTTCGATTTTCCAGAGGCTCAGGTGTTTTCCCATCTAACGCAGCAGGACTTCATCATCATCCATTATAGGTCACTAGCTTTTGTCAGCTTCACTCCTGTCATCCACTATTTCTACTTTCTATATGACAGAACCACAACAAACCTCAGCTACAACCTGATTTTTTGGTCCTTTGACCAAATCCATATATGTAAAAGTAGACACAATGAGTTGATTTTGTCCAAAACGTCACATGAGATGAGTCTTTTCAATAGCTTTTTACATAGAAAAAGGAATCATAGGGTGAATCATCTCAGCTAAACTCAGGTGCTACAATATATAAGGAACAATATAGCACACCACCATAGGATACTTAATGTGATTCATCTTCTTTTCAACTAATCTGATGACATTAACAGCACTCTAAATTACTTTATATATATGAATGATAGACGTGAATATAAATACGGAAGTAATTGGATGAAGAAAAAGAAAATCTGGCACAGCGTGACATGATCTGCTCCAAAGTCAACGGAGAGAGTACTGTCAAAATCTCTATGATTGATTTGCCTCTTTACACATAATCATATTTTTTTATCTCTCTCTCTAATTTGCATGCGAGTTATTATATAATCTCTTTTCTATTGGAGACTCTTTTTGAAAAACAAATGGGAAAAAGATATAAGAGAACAGTTGGTCAGGAAGAACAAGAAGAGTGCATCATTGCATATAGTAGCAAAAAAACAAACTGGCTTTCTTACTTTGTCCATGAACTTTCAAATTTGAATATCTAGCAGGACTTGTAGTAAAGTGGCAAGTTGTAAATCTACTAGACACAAATATATATATAAAACTGCTTCTGGTTTTTTAACCTTCAATTGTGTATATATCCACATATAAATATTATATATTATATAATGCTGCAGTGTTGTTGTCTAGTGTTGCGTAATGTCTAAACTGGTAAACGGTTCTTGAGTTACTTACTTATCTCTATTTGGTAAATATAAAGAGTCCTAGCCTAGCTTTAGAAAAAAAAGAACATTGATTGTATATTTGATAGAGAATCTATCAAGCCTCTGTAAAAGGAAAGAAACAAGCGAAAGGGTTGTATAGTAGAATAGAAAAAAGTGCATCTCATAATTTAACTTACGCTTTGCAACTGCTGGCAGTTTGGTTCTCAAAAAAAATCTTATATTTTCTCTCTCTCTCTTCCTTCAACTCTTCATTGAAAATGCACGCAACTTGTTGGTGGTGTATAAAAGTATATAGTATAGTAGTTTCAACGACGCTACAAGTGTACAAACAGTTGTCAAGTCTCGCAAGAAGGTTTTACCATACTAAACTAAAAAGAGATAATATATATAATGGACTTGATTATACTTTAGCAGTGCAGACAGACAAGACAAGTGATTTTTTTCTCTAAAGCTAAGCAAAGAGGTTTTTACTTCTTGAATAAAGTTGCACTCTTGCACTATATTGCAGTTGCAATAGAAAAAAATAAGAGGAAGAAGAAGAGTTTATGTTTTAAAACGTGTCTCAACTGACCCCGCTATATGAAGGAAGGGTGCAATATCTTATGTTAGTACATATGTGTCATAAGAAAAAAACTGTTTAGCTGACAGTGAAATATTTTATTGTGTACGATATGATGTCAAAATTTTGGTTTTAAGTACTGCTTCACTGACTCTTAACTGTTTTTTTTCTAAAGGGGAGAGAGACTTGCTCACTCGTCACCTGGTATATTTCAAAGTCAACTTTCAAAGAGTTATTGGCAGTTCCTTAAATATCAAATTACAAGTTAGAAACTTTTGGTCAAATATAGCTCTTCATCTCAAGTTCAAGTTTAAACACTCCATATGTATATTATTATTCAATAATTAGGTAGGCTGGTAGACTGTCTTACATAAACTAAAAATCATATAGCAGCTATTATAAATGCACGCTTGTATTTCTAATTTGTTTGAAAAACATTATGAGCAAAGTTACATGATGATACACATGAACTCATGGACCAGAAGAAAAGGCAACACCCATGTTTTATAATGTTCAAAAAACGGGATCTATTCTGTCTATCTCTTCTGGCCTGGACTTCTTAAACGAGCTACTCTTGTATATATACTTACTATAGTTGCTTATATAAGGTTTTTTCGTAATCATAACTCAAAAAAGAGAAGGGTTAATAGGTGAGCAATGAACATATAAGATGATTATTAGGAGAAAGACGAAGAAGCAAGTGTACAAGTAGTTTACTCCAACGCTAGTGTAAGACTTACACTGTAAGTGGCAACAAGGATAGGTTTTGTATTTTGTTGATGTTGTGTTGATGGTGCCATGAAGACTAGCATGATCGTAGTAAAAAGTACTGAAGAGAGAGCGGGGCCTCGAAGGCAAATAAAGGGTGTTCCAAAAGAAAGAGTCTTTCCTGTAAAACTTTTTTTTTAGTGTTGAAGCAAGATGCGCTGAGATTCTTATAGTTAATTTCCTTTTTTAATATCTCTCAAAATGCTTGTTTATCACAATTGAGATGAAAGTAGAAAATTTAATTGTAAGAACATGTTATATAATTAATTTTTTAACGACGGGACTAAAGCAAATATTATTAAAATCAATGTCTAATTTGGCTGCCGATCAATTTAAAATAGGGAAGATACGTTCATCAATATTGAGTTCAGTTATCGAGTAAAAGCTTCCGTAATTTTCTTCGAGGTATCAAGAAACGAAACTGAACTAGGGCATCTAAAGATTGATAAACCAGAAGCGAAATTAGGTAAATTTATTTTAATAAGATTTACTTTCCTCGATTAAAATACCCGACCTTGCTTTATTAGACACCCTCTTTTTACTACGAGATTTTACTACGAAGAGTTTTTTTCACTTTTTATGCTTCGTCTCACTTGTCTGCCTCTTCTCTCGACTATACTTATTATTACCACATTACCTCGCTATAAAGTAGTAAGTAAACTGACATGACATGCAAGAAACTCTTATATAATACTTATACTGCACTTTACTATATAGTTATATAATAGGTATATGAACTTGAACAGAGTTCTAGTTTCCAAACTAACAACACACGTATAGTAAAAAAGACATGTAGTAACGTAGATTTAAAATGTAATCTAACGCTTGAAACAAGTCGTTGTGCTGGTTGTCTGCCTATATATCTATGTATATATTATCTATATCTCTTTTCAAACTCAAAAGTAAGTATATACTCCAACAACTAACACACACACATGCATAATTTATATAGAGAGATGAGATTATGTTTGTAAAAGTATATAGCTATATAGTAGTAGTAGTAATAGTAAAGTGAAATAAAAGTATAGAGAAGAACATCATCATGGACCAGAGAGAAAAAAAAGTTTAGTTTTGAGCCTAAGTCACAAAAAATGGGCAAACAGCTGAGCCAAGGAACAAGTAACAACAAACCTCTTAGTTTTGGTTATCGTAGTTGTGTAAGTTGTCTTGTCCCGTCTGAAGAAATGATCTTTCTGAGATTTATATAAGAACTATATAGTAAAAGAGGTATACAAAAGGAAAAAAAACTATATTATAATCTATCTCTCTCTCTCTCTGATTCTAAGCTGTAGTATTATGCCTTCTAATAAATAAGCATGTCGTAGGATAGCTTAAAAACTCATGTAAATTAAATCTAGACCTTACAGAGTATATCTACTACAATTGGCTCACGACAGTTGCTTTTTATTGCTGTAAAAGTTCTTCAGTTCAGGAACCTCTCTCTCTCTCTCTTAAGCTGCAGCAAGTATACTTTCCGCCCTCACCTCTGTATTATATTATGCTACACAAACTGGAAATAAAGTAGTATAGTGTAGCCAAGCAAAAGAAAATAATAATAATAAAGGACTCTTTCGATATGTTGAGTAAGGAAGAGTAGTAGTAAAGAGTATAATAATACAAAGCAACTTCTATAGTTCAAAAGTAAAAGACATTATGAAGTAAAATCACGTCCGAAGCTTCTTTCTTACACACATACACAATTGTGAACCATAATTTTCAATCTGTGTTATATGAATAATATATGTTGGTTTCAGTATATATAGAGAGAAAAGTAACAATAAGGACCCTTTTGTATAAGAGTACACTAGTACATACAAATCTTGTGATTATGATGGATGTAAATATGATGTAGGTGTAGCATTATACTCCACAGTCTTATTTCTTTAGGACATTACTGTACTCTATACTTCTGAAGAGTTAAAGTAGGCCCTTAGCACCTTTAAGTTGAAAAAAGCTTTCAGGTGCTCTTGAAAAGAAGCATATTGTGCAGGCAGAGAATTAGAAAAAATTATTACTTTATGTTACCAAAAAAAAACTCTTTATAAACACCACCCTCACATCACGATATTTGTGACATAAATTGGAAAATCATGCATTTTCATCCTTTTCTTGCTACCTGCTTCTTTTCTGGAGGATCTAATGCTATATATGTTTTTACTGTTTACTTTTTGAGCTAAAGGGGAAAGATGAGAAAGCTGGACAAAAAACTGAAGACCAGACCCAGGCTAAATTTACAAGTGCAAACAACTTAAAGCCCGAAAAAATTGAAAAGCCTTAAATTACGAGGAGAGAGAGAAAGACTCGTTAAAGTAAACAATATTACAAAATGAGTTTTAGAGTACAATGTAAGGTGCTTTTCTAAATCCACCTGTTGTTAACTAAAACTTTGAAAAAAGAGTCGTTTAAAAGTTTAACACAGTTTCTTGCAACAAGGAAAAGGGGAGCTTCGTTGTTGTTGCGTTGAACTTTTGGAAGAAGGAAACGGAAGAGAGATTCGTGTTTATGAATCAGCTGGGGGGATCAGAAGACTTCTAAATTTACACAACAAGTGATTTGCTTGTGATGTAACTCTTGTGTAAATCCTTTCACAGCTGATCAGAGTTAAGAAGACTAAGTCTACAGATTAAATTTATAAGTACTTATGTCTACACACTCATCTTCAACTCTATACCTTTACTCTTATAATAAAACTGTCACACTAGCTTCTAATTATTAGTTGTCTTGTCTCTTACTTCTTGCAAAAAGACATCTGTACACAGTAAAATGTGATGATGTGTTTGAAAAGTGTATAATGTAATGATGGTATAAAATAAAGAAAATGTTTGCAGGGGGTATACATA
>VCNE01004222.1:0-11959 GCA_009869805.1 Oncopodura yosiiana | reverse complement strand
AAAGAATCAGAATTTGCATCAGTAGTAATGATCTGAACTTTCTTATTATCCAAAGTTTTAATTTCTCGCACAGCAGTACGGAATTTTATATCCAAACCCTTTGACAATGCAACAGGCAAACAAGAGTAACCATTTCTTACTGTAAATTGAAAAAAAAACATTTAAACAATTAGAAAATGTCAATATAAATACAAATCCTAAAAGCTATCCAATCTCATATCATCATCAGACAAGCAAAGAAAATGTTATCATTTATCACTATTTGTAATGACTTGAACACGTTTATTGAAAAGTGAATCTCTTTTTCAAAACCCACATTTCATCATCTTGTTAAAAAATTCAATATTTCTTTCCCGATTGCATGAAGCATAGATATAGCTAATAAGTAGTTATGAACGAAGAAAAATTTCATCGCGTGAGACTATAATGAGACGATGATCACTTACATATTTCATGTTGCAATGCACTAGGCAACAGAAGATGAATCGATAAAGAAGTCAACACTAAAAAAATCAACGGAAACCTCCAGCGTTGAACACATACTCTCTCTTTATACTTACACCATAGCCCTAAAGGAACTTAATCATTTTTTCAATCACCTTTTCATGAACCAACATTCAGTCCAGTATTTGTATCGTAAACCAACATAAGATAACTAGATAATACATTCTTCCAACTCTCTTATATATTCGTCGTATGTTAGCAAAATAATAATTGCTTGCAGATCTCACTCACAGATTGAAATTTCATTTCCACATTCTTTCATTTGTTTTTGTACTGTTACGTAATATTTCAACTTTTGCAAAAAGGAAAAACGAAAACAAGACAGAATGTCTAATGAGTTATTGTATAGCATTTAAGACTTTATAGAGTAGTACAGTTAAGTTAGTGTGTAGGATGTAGTAAAATAACAGTGAAGAACTATAGTCATTAACAGGCGGAGTTTATAACTAAATACTATTGCATTGTTATTATAGTCGTCTCGTCGTATTTTGCATTTTGAATGCAAAAGTGTTGAGAAAACAAAACAACTGAAGCTATGACCTGTTCTTCTTTACTTTTTGGCTCAATTCCAACGGTAAATGACTAAATAGTCAGTAAATTTATGTAAACCACTTGACTAAAACCTCTTTAGAGTATTAAGACTGTTCAAGACTTTGTACTTGTGTAGATTTAATACCTGTCACTTATAAAGCTAAATACAAAATGTAATTTCCTCATTTCTAAATAATTTCTTAGGCTTATATATAATACTCAATCTTATTTACTCAAAGTATTACAATTACTACATGACTAACAAAGTAGACTTTTGATTTGTTTTTCTAGTCATTTTAATACTCATATAAAATACAAAATGAGTCACTGCTGTTTCTTTCCTCTTGCTTTTCTCAGAAATCTGATTGTTGCATGTAACTCAAAAAGTTTCAACTTTATCAACTTTTTATATTATATTTTCCCCTCACTTCATAAAATCAAATAGTAGGTCGTACTGTGTACTATAGTACTATGTAATTAAATCATATTTGGCCTCACCCGATGTTTTAAAAAATTCATGTCGTAACATCTTATCAACTTCTTACCCTATGACACAAATAATTTTGAAGTTTATTAACTAAATATTAGCTTGACTTGACTTGGTATACTTTTCTCCTGTCAAAAGCCTAAACGTCATGACAGGGTATTTAGATCCTCAATTTAAAATTTTTTTGAAGCCCTGTAGGCTTTTTAGTGTAGCTTCAACTCACTCATCTAATTATTTCTAGTGATGATGAGACTGCACCTTAGTTGCAGTTGAACAACAAGTGTAGAAAATTCTTTTATCAAAAGACATGCATAAGAAGAGGAGTACTAATATTCTTTACCTACCACCGAGTCATTTTGATTGACAGACACAACTATTATACAATTTTCACAAAGTAAACAACGTCGAATGAAGTAGACAACAAGACAGAAAATTTTTAGTTGAAGAGAGAGAGAGATAAAGAGTTACAACTACATATCAACAGTATGACGTATATGCAAGTTTTCACATCCTGCATTTTCATAAAATTAAATTCATTTAGATATCATGTTTTTTTCTTCTCTCTCTCTATATCTTAAGGTAAATTATATATTACATTATATATTACACTAGAGATGAGTTTACAACAATGAATGCTGCAATAATGCAATGGCAGACTCATTACTCAAGTCAAAAGAGATGAGAAAGGCTATAATCAACACAACAACCTAGACGAAGAAAAAGAAGAGTAACAACTTAACTTTGTTGAAAGACTATTTTTTTACATATCAAAAACTTTTACGCATTTTTTGCAAGCTATATGTATATGCTACACACCAATATTGAACATACAATATATTTAATTAATCTGATACAAGCCACCAAAACCAGCATTATTTTTCTTGAGCCCTTATTTTTACGACTGGAATTATTTCAAGTTAGGCAACCGAACCATGAAATATATAACGAGATATTTCAATTACAAAATGGAAACATAAAAAAGCGACACAAAAACTTTATACGATTCTGAATACATAATTTGTCCAGCAGCTCAGCTCTTCTCTTTATGCTGGTTTCATATATATAATATGAAACAAGTTATGCACGCATGAATCTATTAATGTTACAATAAAAAAAGTACTTACTTCAGATATGTAGTAATATGTAGTGTAATAATGTGGATTATAGTTGAATAATAAAAATGAAGGGAAGTTCTCTACTATACTATACTAGTCATATGCTAATAAACTCACAAGAGAGAAAATGGCATCAACTATACTACTACTAACCGGTCAAGAGAGAAAAAACTTCAACAATGGCATACACCGGAAGAAAGGGGAATTTCAAGTGTTTCATATATATGAATATCATGCTTATATTTTTGATAGAAATAGAAACTACTACTAGTAGCTCTCTGCTTCTGACATGGCAGATGTTTCGTAATACCTAAAGGAGGGCTCTTTTAGAAAACGAGGATTGATGAGTGTAGAAAACTGTTGCTAATAGTACAAAAGGCAGTAGTAAACGACGACTTACGGACTAAACCGTTTAAAAAACTAACATGTAACACCATTTCTGAATGAGTGACGGTAATGTCATGTCAGCAAAAGTCTATTAACGATTAACTAACTATACTATTGCTACTCTTTCTACTAGTCTGTGTGGTGCCAGGAGTAAAAAAAGAGGATCAACCCACAACCGAAAAAAGATTGACAGAGAGAGAGAGAGAGAACAACCACCGTCAATATATTACACAACTCTTATTAATATATATATATAGCATATGGCACAGTATATGCACAGTAAGAACGACATGAAAATCCGGGAATAAATTATAGAGGAAGAAAAACTAAAACTCTAGGTGGAAATTGTAGAGAGAGAGACATTCACGGGAAAAGGAAAAATACTTTTAATTTCTACGTGTATAGAAGTAAAAAAAGTAAAATTTCTCAGGAAAATTTGCTACATGTGATATTTATATCTAAATAAACTCGTGTTGTTATATTGCGTGAATAAATAGTAGTAATTACTTTTGTTACAAGTAGGGGTTATCATGAAATCCTTGTCACTTCTGAAGCGTGGAGAAATAGAAACTGCAAATGTGGCAGGAAAAAAATTTTACTTAAAAGCTATCGTAAGGGTAGAAGAAGAGAGAAATGCTTGAGAGTTTATAAGCCATAAACTAAAGTAAAATTATGCAAGTTGCTGAGTGCTGACGAAAGAGAGAGAGAGAGCAAAAGGAAGAAAAAATGTATGAATAAATTCATGAATCAAACACTTCACAAATCTCCAGGTGTAATTGCCTTGTAATAATGCAATGCAAATGTTTTTTTTCTCTCTCTATGTAGTACTGTACTCTACCCTGTTTTTGTTCCATTAGTAAGTACTTTATACAATTTACACTACATTTCTACATCTCATCATCTTGAATATAATCTTCAGATAGTGAAATGAATAGAAAAAGCATTTTTGTATTTCCTCTCTACATATGTATATCTCTTCACACTGCCGGATAATTTGATATGACCTCTGACCTCACACACTTGGAAAAGAATGATTTATGGCTCATCTGCCAAATTCTCTCTTTTGTACTCTTGCATATATGTAGTACACGCATGTGGAAGGATTTTCTGTATTGTATTTTATACATTTGAAGGGTGTATTATCGTAAAAGAATAAAAGGAAGAAGAGCAAAGTCACAATTCATGCATATATATATATTCTTTTTTCAAAGAGTGGTCGGTCGGTGAGAGATGAGATGAAGAAGAAGATGAATACAATAGAAATGACAATGGGATGAAATTAGTTTTCTTCAAACTCAATCGTGTTTTATGGATTATCTGTTCAGCTTTTTTTTGCTAATGTATATGTAAAGTAAGATTTAGAAGTTATAGTATTTCTAAGGAATATTCTAGTCAGGATTTACAAAGAAATGTGTATTAAAGAAAGCATTAAATATCTATTTTTACCTAAAATTATAACCGGAAATCATTGAAAAAATTCAATCGGCTTTAACTTCTGACATCACTTTTAATAACTTATTTTTCTATTTTAAAAACATCTGTCCAATTTTGGTTTAGTTAGACGAAAATAAATTCAAAGTCATCCTTAGAGTAGAACCAACCTATATCCAATCAACTTCTTAACTCTTTTAATAGTGGCCATTGTCACAGAGAATGATTGAATGACTCGAAACAATCTCATCTCACCATCTTCCATTCTAAACTTTTCTCTCTTGTTTCCTTGAGCCTTCCAACTAGTCAATTACATCTTCTAATTTGTCTAATAAGGACGTGAGACACAAAGGGACATGTTCACCAGTCTAGTTCACTTATAACAACTTACTTCTCCAAAAGGACAAACACCATTCTTTTCCTTTTCTTTCTAAAACTGTATACGCTTTTAATACAAAGCTGACTTGGATTCAAATAATCAAGTCAAGTCAACATTTTATCAACCCTTCTTTTAATTCCACAACATTTTATTTCACTCCATTTACTACCAAGAAGAAAAGTGGAAAATGAGAAAATAACCCTTGCCTTGTTACAAGAAGAGCAAAGTAGACTCACAGATTATGATCAAAAGCATTAAATGTACACACACGTTTCTTCTCTCTATTCTAAATTCTAATGAAGTCACAATCCTTCTGCTTTTAGATTTTAACAGTAACTCTACATAAGGACTATTGTTGCTTTTATTTTCTGCTGAGAAACAAGGAAGAAAGAACACAACATCAATTGTTTCAAAAAATGAAAAGAGTTTTGTGTTCTTAATCAAGTTTTGGGCGAGAGTAAGTTTGTTAGTCAATCTAAAAGTCTTGTACAAACTTTTGGAACTTGAAACCAAAACATAAGTAGACCAAAAAACTTTTATATCTGAAATTGTGACCGGTTTCACATTTATTTTACTAAGCGGTGTCCAAATGCATCATTAAAATGGCTACCTACTTAAAATCTATTTATGAGGAAAACTTCATTCAAAATTATCATAAAATGTTATCAGATTTCAAACTCTAGCTTTACATACATTCTTGTTCAAAATTCTCACTTTTACCTACCCGTAATTCTGTCACATTGATGTAAACATTAGAAATTCCTTGAACAAAAATAAATCAAAAAAATATCTCAACTCGTTGAAGTCGGCCAAAGTGATAATGACAGAGGAAAAGTTTCAAAAAATCTACTGGAAGGAGTGTACGCAATAAAAACCATTGAGTCGAACTTATATAATGTAGTTTCTCTCTCCTCCCATCTAAAATTGGTTAACTTTATATTATATCCTTTGC
Organism: Oncopodura yosiiana; assembly: GCA_009869805.1. NCBI lineage: Eukaryota > Metazoa > Arthropoda > Collembola > Entomobryomorpha > Oncopoduridae > Oncopodura > Oncopodura yosiiana. The sequence goes on along the minus strand of VCNE01004222.1, from coordinate 6,173 downwards.
TGCTCTAGTGTAAATATTTGAGTTTCTTATTATCCACACAAAATGAGAGTACACATTTAACACTCAATTTATGTTATGAGCGTAGAGGAGTAACTAACTATTAAAAATCCTATACATATATATACTTCATGAAAAATGAGCTCTATTCTCAAGTTTAGTTCAGCTGCAGTTAATTTAATGTTTTAAAAGTGCTTACCACTACTGTTGTAAATTACATAATACTCATTCGTAATACAGTAAGCAATGCTAAATCATAAAAAAACATTTACGTTTATGTAATCTAATATGTGAGGCTCACTCATTTCTCCTTTAATCAAGTGTCTACGCCTTGTTGTCATCCGGGACTTTCTTCCAAAATGTAAAGTAGGTAAAAAACGTCAAGATTTACTCAGAAAAGATGTGCCCTCTTCAATCATCGTAAAAAAGCGGCGATAGAGCTTCAACCGAAAAGAAACTCTTTGAAACTTTTTTCTCTTCTTCTCATGATAGATATTATATTATGACTATAAGTGTATATATGTACTACTTATATTTGATAAATGAGATGGGATCGAACGTGTCGGCACTTCTCTTTTTGATACAAAATTCTAATGTTGTGTACTCACCTTTTGTGTACCCTTTTATACCCATTTATTTATCTATCTCTATCTTCCTCAAACAGAACAGAGAGAGGTGAACATTGGCAGCAAGTACAACTAAAAGAAAATTGGTAACTAGAAACCTTTATATAATAAATAGCTTTGCTAGCACTTCACTTCATACCATCATTCGTAATCGAAAAGTTTACAGTTACCTTTAGAAAATATGAAACCTCTCTCCACTTTATTCGAGTCAATTCAACACAATTCTTTCAAAAAACCTCTATCTTCTAAAGTAGTTTTATATATATGCAAAATGTACTTCAAATATAATACAAATAGCAAAAATCTACATATCTTATGTACTTTTTATACAACATAACATACATATACTCTCGTCACGACGAGAAGAAGCTTCCAATTTATAAAAAAGCATTCACAAAATTCCACATGTTATACTTACAAAACACTCAAGAGACTGACAGACACAACTCGAGCCTACTTTTTCGCACAAATGAACTAAAAGAAACTTTTCTTCCCTATTCTTTTGTCATCAAAATTTAATAGAAAAGAAGAGAAGCCAAGCCACCAACATTTCCATTACTTGAGAATCTTTTAGACACTAAAGAGTCTCTATAGAATAACTATATGATTGTATAGAGAAAGAAGAAGAAAAAATGAAGCAACATGTAAGTGTGCATTAGTACTACTCAAATATATCACATTAGCATAAAGTGACTTAAGTAAAATGTACTACTTTTCTGTCATAAATTGACTTTATGTGTATTACTAACACAATATGTATATTATGCTCTTAGGTTTCATAAGTCTGAGTAAAGAGAAAAGTGATACGGATAATGCAACACACGCAGAGAGAGAAAAACATGAAACATAAGTTTATTACATTATATATAATACCCGCAGCATAAAAAAACACTAGTCTACATTGTTTATTTAGTATTATAATATCAAAAAAAACCTTTAGGTAAAAAGATATGAAGAAGATGAACTTATTTCATTCTTCACCTGGTGAGATCTAAGACAGTTGGCGACTTGACCTGAGTTGCCCTATATTTATTTTGTAGACTTAAATCCACATCTTAAGGAACTTACAAGTTTGTGTGCTTCTTCCTCTAGACTCTGTTGAGTGTGTCGGAAGATGTTTAAAAAGATGAGAATTTATATCAAATGTAATGAAATGAAACGGATGATAAGATAATTCCGCGGTGATGTAGAAGAAAAAGATGAGAGTGCTTTCGGTGTAAGATGATACATCTTTTTCACCCTTTCAGGACTTTGTCAGACTTTATGTCTTTTGAGCATAATTCAATCAAAGTTATTCAGCTAGACGTATTTTTTTTCACATAAAACTTTAAACTACAAGGCAAAAATATACTATGAGTAAGTTTAACATCACTTAGTTTTTAAGCAGAAAATTTGACACTCAGTTATTAGTAGTAGTTAAAATTAGACCACAATGTTTGAAATCATATTTTCATATTTTCCAATTCATTGCAGTTATTTGTTCTAAAAAAATTTGATAAAATAAAAGTTCAGTTCAACGTCATTGGCTTATTAACTAACGAATTTGACACGTATGTATATCATAAATGTTAGTTGTATGGAGTCATGTGAGGCTAACTGAGACATTTGAATCTAAAAAAACTTGCAATTTTGAAGCTTTATACTTATTGCACAATATTTTCATAAAAAATTAACATTAAATTCATATAAATCTCAATCAGCCATCTGCAATAATTATTCAGCACACACACACATATAAGTACAAAATGAAATCCAAAACTATAAATCCGAAGCCATTAACTATTACCAAATATGTCTTCTCTCTTCTTGCACCCTTTTGAACTCTTGTTACAAGTCAAATTAAAAAAATTTTCAACAATTCATCCTCTTGTTACTTGTCACTAAAAAGTACGAGGACATTAGATACTACATCAATTACAACTAACAAGAGTCTCAACTATATATGAATCATTTTTTTTCAAAAAGATAATAATGTGAGTAATATATCATTTGTTGCACTAATGAATCGTTTTAGACATGATGGTCATTTATCGAGTCGTAAAAAGTAAAAAGGAGAGAAAGTGGTCAATTTTGTAATAATCCTTGAAATGTAAAGTAACCACTAGAGCTCTAACAAAAACTTATACAAATATTCTTATCTGCTGCAGCAAAATATAAAATTCTAAGTGGCGTTAAACTCTCTAAACCAAAAATGTAAATTAATTCCAATTCATCATTTTGAGCCCATTATTATTTACATAGAAAAAACAACAAAATAATCAATCGAACCACCGTTACAAGAATTACAACTGACAATAGATGACATCATCCAATCTTTGAAAACAAGACCAACTGTTTTCTCATCATCATCTAAACTACTACACCCAATAATGTGATGCAATGACTGTTTAAGCCAGTTTTCTTTTTCTTATCACCTCATAATCTTTTAGCGCAGAGTATTCATTCCTTATTCACGGACGACAACATGAGAATCATCACCATTACATACATTCTGAACATACAACGTAAACAACCACAACTTAAACCAATTACCTTTAGTACTCTTTCTACATTACCATTATCTTATTACTCAACACTAAGATTGAGAGACAATCAACAAATAAAAATGCTTGAGAGTTGTTGATTGTTAAACGTTTAGAATCGATTTGAAGCCTGAAGGATGATATCAAGAAAAAAATCAACAACATATTATCATATTATATAGTATTTTACAATTTACTGTAGAATGTTGTAGGAGAGATGCAACAAGTGTTGAATGAAGAAGAGAAAATTCATTATGAAAACAGAAGAAGACATATAACAAGACATGCGGATATTATGTACTTCTCAAGAGAGAGAGAGAGAGAATTTCTGCAGTCAAAAATCACATCATCAACATTAAATCTTCTTTCTCTACAACTGTCCATCTCACTCAACAATAAATAAATTGCAATTGAGCTTCTAACTTTATTTCAACTACTCAAGAGCCAGTTAAACTACTCACACAAACTGACAACTATAATACAAAAGTCAAGCTTTAACTTCTTTCTAGACAACAGAGTTTTGTTAGCTTGCACATTGTATGTCAGAATTAGCTTATAAAAAATAAATGCCGATCTATGTTCAAGTTTTTGAGTTCAAGTCGAGTCTCTCATCTCAAAAGTAAAGAAGAAGTTAGTAATATCATAGCAGCAGGTTTGTTTGTTTGTTAGTAAATATTGTACGTGTCGTACAAAGATAATGTTTCAATTAGTTTTCTACATACTAGGCTTTAAAAGTGATGATGAGTTTTATACTACTACTCTAGAGTAGTAGCCAGTTAGTCTACTTGTTATATTTGTTGTACATACATATATGCTCAAAGCTCAATACAAGTTCAAATACCAATTTAAATTCTTTTATAGCCTACAGAGATTCACATATGACATTTGATTAAATTTTCACCAAGTTCTTCAAACCTAATAAACTTGTGTACTATAAAAGTCAAATAAATCCAATATATTCCACTTGAGCACTTCACAACAAACACTCAATCAGTAGTCAATTCTTCCTGGCAAGCAACGCGTGAAAACGTCAATAGAATCTTTACTATTGACAATAATGACTAATAATTTTCTCTCTTCTCTAACTCACTCACTATATGTTATGATATTGTAAAGGTCATCCAATTTGCCATGTCAAACAACATTCAAATTCAATCTATTCACAGAGATGAATTTAAAGAATATTTTTGCACCCCTCTGTTCTCCAAATGTGAGAGAGGTTGGGTAATTACTACATTGTATGCAGATCAGCTTCTTTCTCTCTGACAACTCTAATCATCCTTGATAATCTTGTTCACTCTTTACTCGCATCCGCCATTCAAAAATTTTGAATACAATGCTATCTCTTCAGCTCATCCTTTAGAGAAGAAATTCATAAGTGAGTGTTCACTTGAACTTGTTGTATGTAAAATGTATATTTCACCTTGCAAATCATAATTCTCTATAAGAGCTATACACACGAAAAATGTTAGCAAAAGCTTTAAGCAAGCCAGTTATTAAATCGGTTAAGTTATGAGGGCAATAGCAGTACAAGACGTTATGTTATTATTGCTATTTGTATTTCTACTCAGAAGAAAATTGCTATGAAGAAAAAGTGCTTATCTGCATATAAAGGAAGAGATTCTAAGCATCATATATGAGTATCTATACAGGTCGTAGGATGAGACTGACATGACAAGGTTGAGTTTATCTCAAATAAATCTCAAATGACTGAATGTTACATAAATTACTTTTATAATACCAACATCATAAACATTCTCACATGACCATTACTATTAATATTAATAATAGTTCTATCGCTCATCATTCATATTAACGTTTTTATATATATATTGTAAGCTCGTTATGAGTTGAGTAATGTGAGTCTAACAAACTTGACTTGACATTGTATTTGTGTGGCTTGTGATGCACATAAGGTAGAAAGAAGTGCAGAAAAAATGCAATGCAATTTACAGTTTACAACATAGACTATAGAAGAGAAGCTATGAAAAAGCAACTGGTGACGTGATGTTATGATGGTGGTAGTAATAATGTAATGTTTTTCATCACATATCACTGTGTGAGGCATTTAAGTTAGTTAGTTTTTTTTTATTCTATGGTTCAATGGCCTACCCTAACCTTAACCTTTTAGTGAAACTACTGCTGCTTCTTCCTCCTATATTTGTTATTAAATATGATGAATATCACCAGCATGAGAGTTGATAAAAATGCATTATATAACCCATAACTAAGTAATGAGCATTTTTATATACATACACAGGGAGCACACGAGACTATATATCTCTTTCTATAATCTTTTTGACAAATTGTTGCTAAAAAACATTTGAATTTTCTTGTTGTTCTTCTATACGTACACCTGGGCATATATTTACTAAACAATTTACAATGGCAAAGAATTGAAAGAACTGGAACTGTATGTATTAGAATTCTTGTTGGTACTTACTTCATACTTGTGCCTCTTGTTAGCAAGAGTGATTTGAAAATATGTGTTTTAATATATTTTAATGTGCTCTTTTAATGGTTAGCACAAGACTTGACTTTAGGTTTAACTAATATTTTGAGCACATACGGAATCAAATTGCATTTAGCATCTTCTTCTTGCTCACATTAGTTATAGGCATAGTTATAGCAGAGAGCAAAGAATGCATATAAATTACCATTTTAAAATTTTCTTATTCTTTTCTTTTACTCACCACAATGATTCAACCTAAACTTTCCTTCTTTTTAACTTTAGGAGAATTACTGTTATAAGCAATCACCCGGCGTTAAGATTTGTCAACATTTCTCAGGAATAATGAAGCGAACCGCAATTCTGATTTTTCATGTTCTGCTCTATTAATAGTTATCAATTCACCAATTAAGGCCAAAAGACCAAATCCATTATTAGCCATTGTCCTCTTGTCCAAAAATCTACAAAGTCATTATGCTTCTGTAAAAGTTGCCCAACAACTTATTGTATCCATTATATTCCAAACCGACAAACATTTGAACAGTGAAAGAATAACGCCGAATAAATTCAACACTTCTT
>VCNE01004219.1:0-13545 GCA_009869805.1 Oncopodura yosiiana | reverse complement strand
TTTCTGAAATATTTTCCCGAATTTTCTGAAATCAAAAAAATTTTGTTGTCATGCCACTTTTTTCAAAGTGATGACGGACACACGGAGAAATTCATGATTGTAAGTAATTGTATGGATATGAAAATTAATAATTGAGGATTAATTTATGCATAATATCATCTTTCAATAAAAGTTTCTGCTTTTGCATGTTCATGAATCATGAAAAACCGTTTAGCATTTATTTTTTGGCCTTATTGTTGTCTCACAATACCCTATGAAGTTCAATACGGCGCTAAACATAAGGCCTAAAAATTTGCCGACTTGACTGGAGAAAGTTTGTTACTCTTATATAAAATTATGGCTAATTTAGTGAAAACGACAACAAAACTAGGGAAAATTTTATTAGGAAAGTGCCATCCATGTAAAGTGCCAAATGCGTCAAGAATAATCGTCAAGAAATTGGATTTTGATGAGTGGTTACACATGGTAAGAAAGATTAGCAAGATGTGAAAGCTTTTTTTTTGAAGCATTCTAATTTATTTTGCTTTACTTTCATTTTATAGTACTTTCCAAAACATGAAATATTCTTTGCACATGATCCAGACAAAATATGCAAATCAGGAGACGTTGTACTTATTGAAGAACTACCATCTAAACTGACAAGAGAAATCACACATAAAGTTCTCAAAGTTGTATATCCCTGTGGTGATATAACTGATCCAATTTCTGGCAAGAAATGTGTTGGAGGTGAATTTCGTGATGAAATTGAGAAGAAAGCTGAGCTATGGGGTAAAAATGAACATGAAAAACAATTTAAATATGACGAAGCTCCTCCAAGAGGCTGGCAAGAAGGTAGAAAAGATTTTAGTCATAAAGAAGGCTACCGAAAATGGCATGAATTTACTGATAGAGATCAACCAGAATCTTCATACTAAATATTCTATTTCTATTAAATTAATTAATTAATTGAAGTACATATATGTAGTTTTTTGTACAGAATAACAATATATAGTCATTAAACTAGTAGCAAATCAATTTGTAGCATAAAAGTTCCAGAATGTTCCATTTTTACAACCAAACCACATCATTGGAAGATTATAATCAAAAGTACAATCCAAAACTGTAGATTTCATACTATTTAAAGTTGACACTCTTGAATTAATTTTCCTAACATCATAGATAGATACCTTTAAATACAAAAGTATCTATTTATATGCTGATCAAAGAAACAACTATTATCTTTCTTACACAATTCTCTTCCAGTCCAGAAGAAATATAACGTCCACAAGGACTTAATGCTGGTCTCGAGTTTGAGATAAAAATACTAGGATTTATATCTGCAATCCTAATAACGCATTTTGTTGATCTAAGATCCCACAATCGAATATCAGGAGATGTAGATGATGTCAGAAAAAAGTTACAAATATCATTAGCATTGGAACTTTGTGGACATTCATTCAGACGAATACATACAATTGGTTTAACATGAGCATTTGGTATAGTTAAAACTACTTTCTCTGTATTTGCATCAAAAACACAAATACTTTTATTTGATAATCCACATAAAATCATATCTGTGATAGAAATCCATTTTAATAATACACTTACATTATTGCCTGTATGTAAGATATTAGTTAAATATATACAGTCTTACTAGAATACAGTTGATTTGCAGCTGCTACAGCAGTAATATTTTGACAATTCATAAGATATGTTCCTGATAACTTTCTCACATGTCCTGTATCACGTAGAGCATATGAATAGAGAGCTAGTCGATTTTCTTCAGGTTGTAGAATGAATTTATCCATAAAATAAAATTGAGTGCCAACATGCTCTTTAAATTTTGATGAAAATGTAAAAGACATTGCTTCTTTTTTTGTTTTCAAATCGAACATAACAGTATTTCTATCATTGGATCCTACGAGCTGAAGAATTGAAAAGTAAGAAAAACTGAAAGTTTAAGATGAAAGGAATATGTAATAGTTTCTAGTTAGAAGTATATTATAATAATACCAAATGACTACGATTGAAAGCAAATGAAACAGAAGTAACTCGACCAATATCTTTAAAAACTGCATGTGTTTCAATATTTGGTTGCAATTTTGTTACAACTAACGGGCTTAAATTTCCTCCCATTGCCAATAATTTTCCACCTTTTGATAATGATAATCTTAATGTTGAAATTCCATCAGATAAACAACTTTTCATATTATATTTTTGTTTTTCACTAAAGATTAAAGTTGAACTTCTATAACTAGATTTACTTGAATCAATCTCAATTTTTTTAATACTACTATTAGTCGCCGAGACAAGATCTGTTGAAGACTTTTCTACTAGTTTTGTTTTTCTAGTAGTTTGTTTTGATGATTTAGCTTTTACTGAAGAAGAAGATACTTCTTCTGATCTATTAATTGGTACTTTAAATGTAAAAGAAGTTTTTGAACTTTGAGTTTTTCTTCTAGGTTTTGATTTAGCAGAATTTGATGATAACAATGAATTACCTCTCTCAGGACTTTTCAATTTCTTTCGTAATACTGATTTAATTTCAAGAGGAGCTGTTGAAATAATTGATAGTAGCTGTTGTTGACGCTCATCTATAAGAGGTTGATTTTCTAATGTTACAAGATTCATTCTAAAGATACAAAGTCGCCTTTGTAAAAGAGGTTGTGTAACACAAATTATTTCTTCTGTAGTAGTATCAATATACACCTTTACCAAATCCATTAAGATATTCTCATCATTAAATAATTCTTTATATGTCAATGTCAATTCTATTTCACCATTTTTACCATTTATGACAACTAGACGTTTTAAAGTTGCAAGAACAATTGGAAGTTTTGGACATAGTGGTTTTGAATCTATATAACGCATAGATAAAGTACTGTTCAAGTCTACAACATTATTATTATTTTCAGAAGTAGGTTGATCATCATTTTTTTCTAAAGTTGTTAAAAATAGTTTTGCACATAAAACTCTAAATTGTACTTGCACTATTTCTGAGGAAGGACTAGTAGACTTATTTAATAAAGTAACATCTTCTGAGAATAAGGAATCTGTTTCTTCCATTGACACTACAATTGATTCATTGACTTTAAGTCTATTAATTAAAGAAAATCCTAATGTAGAAATGGCATGAATTTCAATATAGCCATCAGAACTTGCTAGTAATAGATACATTTCATTATTTTCACATTTGACTAAATCTGCAAAAACTACTGAATAAATTTTTTGTGCTGTCTGATGATGAATTAATTTTATAGTTTTGGTTTTATTAGATGACGAATACAACTTCATAGAAGTTCCATTTCCTGAAGATAAGTTGATTATGTAAAGATTCTCCTCAATAGTAATATCATGAATATTAGTCCCGAGAACAAAACTCTTGACCCAATTTGAAGCTTCTTTAATTTTTGTTAATGAACAAAGCTGTTCAATTGTCATCAACACTAATGGAGTGAACTCATCCTATAATAATACATATTAAAAATATTATTTGTGACAGATCTCACATAAAATGAATAAAACATAAATAGTATACCACAATCTCAGATGCTACACATTGCAAAACACAAATCTCGTCATTTTTCACAAGTGTAATTAAAATATTGTTGCTGTTTACTGAAATTGAGCAGTTCAAAATCCTACCAATATCTTCACTAATATGATATGAAGTCCATTTATCTGAAGAAAATGCAAATACATTTAGAAAAATGTTATATACTATGTAAAAATTTTCATTCTCTCTCACCTAACATAGAATTCCACTTTGACAAATAACTTCCATCATCACTGCATGTACATAGTAAATAGTTGTTGGCAATAGAAAAGCAAGTTATTTGTGACTTATGATTTTCTAATGTGGTAACCTACAAAAAAGTATCATATAATTTCGTTTTTAAAATAATTGACTCCTTCTTCTTACATGCTCATTATCATTATTAGGCTTTGTAAAATTATGAATTGTCACTTTCTCATTATTAATCATGAAAATATGCTGATTGGTGCAGTCAATTTTCAATGCATTGTCCTTATTCTTCAATTTTCGTGCACGTGGTAAATCAATTTGACCAACGAAACAATTATTTGAGAACTTGTACATACTGAGTTGTAGTTAGAAGAAGAAAATGAATCTCACACTCACTAGAAAACACTCATTGATAAAATCAGTGAGACAAATTATAATGACCTCCTTTAATGGTTACCTAGCGAAATGACGGCGAGACAAACTCAAAGAAGTTACATTAAAAAATCAAAAAAAATATTATTCATGGAAAATGCATATTTTTACAATAAAGAATTTTTCAAAGCAGTATGAATAATTTTCTTATTTGGAACATATTCTCTTCTTGTAGTACTATGCAAGACATTACTACTTTTAAAACCAGAAGTATATGGAACTTCTTGTTTGTTTTCACTCTTATAAAAACATTTTGGTAGCCCAACATCACCAGCAGTAATAATAATATTTACATTTTCTTTGAGATCATCATGATCTATTGGAGTGATAATCTGTAAAGTATTTTTACTGACTGATCTACAAATACCATAACCATAAAATTTATTTGGAAAATTTTCAGCCATTGTAACAAGTTGACGAAGTCCTTCAGGTGTTGAATATTTATCAAATGATTCGTTATTTGGTAATTGACAAAATGCTACGAGATTTCCATTCATAGTTCGAATCACTTGTTGATAATCTAATGTAGAATTCATAGTACCGATAGCTACTTCTTCCAAGTTGACACTATTATATCATTAAGAATATATATACGTCTTATTAATATAGTATAGTGCATAATAGATTAAAAATATGCAATACTTACGTGTAGGGTACAACAGATAGTAAAGTCTTGTCAATAGTTGCTCCAATTAATGAAGCAAAATATGCAACTAGAACATTGTCTCGAAGTTGAGCTGGACTCTTACCCCTAAAAAAAGAAGAAAAAAGTTATGAAAGTTTATTTAGATTAACCTTTTATTATAATATATTACCATTGACTCTTGTTAAGATTTTCATCATTGTTCTGATTACATGCTGAATCAATTTTCATATAAGTATACTCTTTTAAAGTTTCAGCATGTTTCCAATTTTCAGATAATATCAGTTTACGAAATGGACTGTTGTAACGATTGACATTTTCAAAAGTTAGATCAAATGGATACGATCTCTTTGAGTGATTAATATGAATTTGTACTAAAATATTCGGTTGAAATATTTTGATAGCATCACAAGCAAATGCAACACCGAGTCCTAAAATAAAAACAAGAAATATATGAAGTTTATACATCTTTTTCGATGTATACTATTACTATTTACCTTGAGAAAATCCCATTGTATTAATTATCCATGGAATATTGTGTAATGTATTGTTTTCCATGATAAATTCATATAGTTGTTTCAAAGCAGACATATAGGTAACAGCTACATCAACAACACTTACTTTACCAAGAAATACAGACCTATTTAAATAAATAGAAATATATTATACAATAAAGTGATATTACAATTAAATTGTATTAAAAAAGCTATTACAACTTCTTCTTACATTAATGGCTGCTGTAAATGAGTAAAATTTGGACCAAGAATTGGATTTTCAATATACATAAGTGAAACTATACCAGGAGCACTAAATTCAGCTTGTCCAGGATCTAAATCAATATATAAAAGTGCTGGACAACTAAAACATAAAATCTTATTAATTAACCATCTAGTAAATGTTGATTTTCCAACTCCTTTGCCACCAAATATTCCAACTCTTTTATTTTCATCTACATTTCTTTCTATAGTATCATAAACTTGTTCCCATTCAGGTCTAGTTTCAAAGAGACGATTTTTTTCTAATTGTGACTCTGAAATGAATGTAAATCCAAGTTTAATCATCAAATCTTTTAAAACTGGAGTTTTTCTATTATGTCCCATTCCTATAAATTCGGATCCAATCAATGTTTCACCATCAAAAGATGTATATCGTAATCCTTGACAAAATTCATTATCAAATCCTTGAAGTATACATGTAGTGTCATCAGTTTCAGCAGTAACACTTAACAAGCTATGACCTTTTGGACTAAATAATTTCAATTCTGGAGAATCACAGGTTATACTATATCCACATACTTGAACAGAACCTGACGACACTTTAATTTTACATCTACCATAAATGTATAATGCTGAACCACTTGCAATTGATACAAAAACTGAATCACTATTATGCTTTCTATAAGAAATTCCTTCGTACAGTGTTTCCATTATCATGCCAGTCTTTATTTCTTTTTCTTCTAGTTCATATGTCATAGTTAAATATCTTTCAACAACACTGCAGTGATTAGTACATAGTAGAACTTTAGTTTAGTTGCTCTTCTCTCGTCAGTATTTTCACTTTTTTCATTAGCCGCCGAGCACGTTTTTTAGTGGCGCGAAATGAATTCGGTGAAAGTAGTGAAAGTCATTGCAATTTTTTAAGTTTTAATTTTTTTTAATTTTTAAAGATATACTCGACTTTTGAAAATTTTCTGAAACGATAAACACTCGAAAGTCAAGTCTAATTACTTGGTAAAATGGGGATATAACAAATAAAAAAGATCTTATTACTAAATTGATTAAAACTTAACGTCACGCCCCGAATTGACTCAAAATTGTTGCGTAATAATTAATTTGCAAAAAAAACATTATGGGTATCACCTTAAGCTGTCGATCTCCTCGGAATGATGAACTTTTATTTCCTCCAGAGGTAGGCAGACATTGATTGAACCGATGGAAAACCTTTTTAAAAGTATCTAATAAAACCAATTTTTTGTATAAATATTTGAAATAGATACTTGAAGTAGTGCTGAAACATCTTTCCTTACGTGATAAATTAGTAGCTAGACAAGTGTGTCAACTTTGGAATTCACATATAATGTCAACTGGTTATGAAAGTGAAGCATTAGTTGTCATTGAAGGAACAGATGGACCATTGGAATATCTTGGCAATAATAATACCATTTTCTTTGAACCAATTTATCAAAAGTATTCATTTCGTAGTGTTGATCTCACTAGAAAGTCATTGTCATTCTGGTCTAATTATAGTCAATATATCACACATTTATATTTTTATGAGTGTTCAATTATATCTCGTAAAAATGATTCAGAAGAAGATGAGGTACTACTACTTTTGATTACTATTTGATTTAAAAACAACCTTCTAAAATATGTCAAAATTCTTTCAACAGAAGTTTTCATTGGAATGCCCAAATCTGAAACATTTAACTTTAAAATCTTGTGACAAATATCTTATGCTGGGACTGAGCTATTTTCATCTACATGAGATGATTTGTTTGGATAATCTCGAGAGTTTAGATGTTTCTTGCAATAAGTAAGTTAATATAAAAAATAACTTTTATTAGAATTCAAGATGAAATGAATTTCTGTTTACAGTTACTTGACTGATAGTATTTTATTTTCAATGCTAAAGAAGACAAAATGTTTAAAGTCATTAAATTTGTCATCATGTCCCTTAGTATTTATGAATGCAGTACATAGACGATTTTATCCAGAATGTGAGTTTATTTATTTTACTTTACACCATACCATACTGGAAAAATTATACATATTTTAATTGATATAAGTAGCTTCATCAAATGTCGTTCAATACAGTGACCATATTTTGTCATTCAAGAAATTATTTAGCGACTTTTTGTCACTTGAAATTGGTTCCAGTATGGAAGAACTAATAGTCAATAGTACTCGAATTGAAACTCATGCTCTAACGCTATTGAATGACACAGGTACTTAAAAATAATTAAATATTAAACTAACTGCTACTATTTCTATTAATTTGATTCCCCTAATAGATTCTTTCATTATTGTTTCTTTACAGAAAAGTTCAAATGGAAATCATTCGGATTTGCAAGATGTTATGAGTTGAAACAAGGAGATTTAGTAACTGTTGCAAAGAATTATCCAATAAAAAAATTAAATCTTGAAAAATCTAAAATTACTAATGAAGATTTACAACAAATTCGTTTAGACAACTTACAACATTTAATTTTAAATGAGTGTTGTGAAATTACAAGTACAGAATTTCTTCAAAAATGTTGTAATCTAAAATATCTTGACTTGAGTCATTCAACTAGAGCTGAGATTAATTCACAATATATGTGCTGCCTTATAAATCTTGAAGTTTTGAATTTAAAAAGTATGATACCATTTTATCATGTAATGACATCAAGTCCTGCAAACACTGAATTTGAAAATTGTCTTATCAATTCTATACCTAAACTTGTTAATCTTGTTGAGCTTGATCTTGGAATGTGTGGAACTGCTGTTACAGATCAACTTTTACAAATTATTTTAAAGAATTTATTATATTTGAAAGTATTAAAGTTGTCAAAGTGTAAAATAACTGATACTGGATTGGCTGGGATAGAAATTGATGATTTTGATAGTCGTTTACCAGAAAAACTAATTGAAGCTAAACGTGCGGCATTATTAGCAAGAATAGTTTATCAAAAACCCGGACACTGTTTGAGTCGATTAAAGTGTAAGTCTTATCTTTTAAGTAATTATGTATTTGTTATCATTTGATTATGATGCTCTAATACGAGATTCAATTTTTTTAAAATAATTTGCAGCCCTAAAAATTGTAGATTTGAGCTATTGTGATGATCTTGGTGAGGCTTCATGGAAGATTGCTTTAAGGCTACCTGATTTAATATCTTTAGATCTACGAGGCTGTTCTCAAGTAATAATTATTTCAAGTCAATGCATTAGTGAAATACTAATACCCAAGTACAAAAGTAATATATATGAATTTACTATTATCTTTACAGATTAGCAAATCTGGAGTATTATCTATTATTCAATACTGCAAAAATCTGGAAACTATTAATATGTCTTCTTGTGGTCTACATATAAGTGGCGATGAAGATTTAATATGTAAAGTTAGAGCTAATTTGCCTCGCCTAAGAGAATTTTTGCTTTGAAAATGAAATAAGAAATATTTATCTAGTCACGCATAGTATTACAAAATAAAACATGATTTACAAAACATTAAAATTTTTTAAATTCAAAGTGCCAATGGCTTTATTTCCAAATTTTCTTTAAAAGTTACATATACGTGCATTACAATAATTTATTATTAATGTATTATATGTATATTAAATTTTAAAATAATCATAGTAATCTCGATATAGATATATTGGCGTTGCCTTCTTCTTCATAAGTTCCATAGTTATGTTGTACTACAAGTGCATACAAGGAACACATAAAATCGATGAAAGACTGAAAGACACAATCGACAATCAACAATATCTCCAAAGAAGATATGATCATCGAAATCGAAGAACTGACTATGATTGGGGAATATTAGCAATAAAATATTGCATAGAAAGAATAATATACTAATAAAATATAATCGCGCTTAAAGAAAAAAATCTATTTACTATTCTATATAATGATATTAGGAACGGGATACCTTTCTCTTCTTGTGAATTTCTTTCATAGTTTCAACCTTCTTAAGCAAACGCTTTCTCTTTTCACTAACACTATTAGGGTCAACATTAGTATCATTAGTATTATTGCCTTTAATGAAAAGAGACTTTTTTGAAGCTGCTTTCGAAACAGGAAGAAACTTAAATCCAGAAATATCTATTTTTTTAATTTTGGGAACGAGAACTTGTAGAGGTTGTGAATCTTCTGAATCATCTTTCATTTCAAAATATCTTGTAAACTTTTTTACAGGTTGTGGTGGTTTCTCAGTCTTCTTTTTTGACTCTTTTTCATCATCATCACTACTACTGCTATCACCATCGTCATCCATGTTAACAACTGAAATTCTTCTTACTCTACGTCCAGCAAGTCTTCGTTTTGCATTTGCAAGTAATTTCTAATAACAAAAGATAAAAGAGTAATTTATAAGCAAAAGTTCAGAAGAAGAAGAACATTTCCAATGATTTCTTTTAGTTACTTTTTTTATGGGTGTCACTTTTTTCTTCAGAGTATTTTTAGCAGATGGACTATTATTATTACTTCCTGATGTTGTTGCTATTTTCAATGATGGTTCTTTTTGTTCAATATGAGGGAAAGGACAGTCTTTTCTTTTGCATTTACCAGCACTAAAAAATTGACAGCTTGGCATTTTACCCTCATTTAAATCATGTGATAGTTTACAATTTTCTTCATCACAGTTGCCAGCAACAAATCTAACATGATAAAAGATTTCTTTTTGTGCTACAATTTCCTGATAGTTATTATATTGCTATTTGCTAATCTTCTTACCTAGGACAAATCATAATTTGTTTTGGATCATGAATGAAGGGACAAATGTTATTGTCATTATGCACACAGTGACCAAAACGACTAAAAAATTTACAGAAAGCCTTTTCCTTTTTTTTCTTTGCTGCTAAAGTTGTTATTGACTTTTGTATTACTCGACTGAAAATAAATATGACACATACATTCTTTTCTTTAGTTAGTTAGTCGTCATCTAAAAAGAAAACCTTTTTCGCAGCAATACTATATATATATATATATATTTTCTTACGTTGAAGCTAGTTGTGAAGCTGTTTTGAATGGAGAGTATGACACAAAATTGTTCATATTACTCAAGTTATTATTAATTCGTCGTAAGCTCCTGCCTCCATTTCTTGCTACAAAGTTAGATCCAGCTGAAATAAAATTATGACTTCCTAAAGTAGACAACGGAAACGGGTAGAAAAAAAGAGTCTCTCTCAAAATAATATCAAAATTGCACCTACTTCTAATAAATATTACAACAATATAAACTGACCTTTTATAGGACTTCCAATTTTTCTATTACTACTACTACTAGCTGACAGATGTTTCACTTTTCTAATAGAGTATTTTCTCACACTATATGAAGGTTTTAGAATCAGAGGAGATTTATTGACTGTTAGTGATTGAGCTGAAGATCTTCTTCTGTCTACTTTGTACTTGCTAACTTTTGTTTTCCTTAACTTTTCTTTTTGTGCTACTTTATCATTGTTACTGCTAACATTCTCTTGATTACTAGTAGAATGAGACTTGACCTTCTCGTCCTGAGCTTGAATATTTGTACTGTTATCACTTTTATTTGAACATGGCAATTTCAATAAACCTTTATTACTGCTACTACTACTACTAGGTTTTTGGTTATTGATATTTTTGTCATCACTACTACTAGCTTTCCTAAAACGAAATCTATCTGAACCATCTTCTACACCTAGAGCAACAGATGCTACAGGCTGAAATCTAAATCTGTTGTTGTATCCAAATGCTGCTGCTGTTGTTGTTGGACCTTGATACCAAGGTCTGCCAAATTGATGATGATGAACTGCAGGTGGAATATATCTTGTTGGGCGAGGGTAACGGGGATTAGTATTTGCTGCAATGTAACCTTTTTTTTAGAACGAAAAGAAGATTACACATGCAAAATAATGAGACACGGACAACTTTAAAATGTTGAGATATAATTATAGTATAAATTATACTAACTTGTTAGGATAGCAATTTCTGCTCGTAATTTCCTTTGTACTTCCTTTTCTTTTTCATCCATGATTCTGATTTTGACAATGAAAATCTTGTGCTGAATTTTGGATTGAATTCTACAAACTACTAAAATAACCCTGCTGAAAATTTACTTCCTACGTCCTAAGTAAGAGTAATTAACCTGAAAAAATCTGATATGCTAATGTTATCTAACTAACCTAAGCATTTTATTATTATTATTATTAAAATTATACTGCTGAAAAAAACCACGATCTTTGACCTTGTAAAGATCTAAATATGAAGAAGAAACTACGACGTAATAGAATATCAATATATCAAATATGAAATAAGTACAAATATTGTTCACTTTTACAAAAAAATTCACAACTAAATCTTTTCTCAATTTCTATATCAAATGCATCATTAACTACTCCTATACTTTAATTTTCGAAATATTTAAGTTTTTGTAATGAGAAAGGTTTGGAATTTCAAAATTTTAATTTAATCTTTCAAACAAATCACTTTCAGTGAAAGTCATTCACACATTGTTTTACAACTAACTGATTAGCCTTGGTGATAATCAGCTGACATTTGGCGGGGAGCGACTTGCTTAAAAAATTCAATCTCAAAGTTTCCAAAATAAAATAAGTTCAAAGTTGTTGTTGTTGGTTTTGTTGAAAGAAACAGGTAAGTATTCATAGTTCATATTCAATATTTGTATGTTGTCTTGAAATCTGTCACTTAGTTTTCAATTAAACAGCCTGTTTTGCTTCTATTGCAGTTGGACAATTATACCTTTCCAGAATTTGACAGTATCAAAACAAACAAAATAATATCAAATATCAAATATAGTAATCTGAACGAATGCTCGACAAAATGGCAATTAAAAAGAACAACAAGGCATATTTTCAGTACTTGATGTTCTTGTTGTAAAATGAACAGTATACAATTCCAATATTGTCATACGTAGTCCACGTATTTTATTGTGTTGCATCATCTTCATTATTTCACGTTCACCAGTCAATATAGTCTTTTTAGTAATGTCAAGCATGTTGCTATCTAGTCGACTGATCTCTTTAAACTGCTCCAGATGCATTAGGTAAGTTTGAATTGAATAAAATTAACAATGTTCCTTAAAATTTTATTTATTGATTTAGGAGCTATGAAAGCCATTTTCTTCTAACAAAAGTTACCTTTAGTCAACATTGGTACTCAACAACTAGTGATGCAACGACAAAGAAACGAGCAGGTTTTGTTCCTGTCTTCTTAAAAAAATCTAGTACTAATAATCGATTTCAACATCAATTAGCTCACAAATCAGCAAAAAGTGGTACAACAGGGAATGGAGATGAACTAACAAAAAATGAAATAACCCCTACATCAACTACAATTACACCTACGGAATCAATTTCAAAAATGTCACAACAAGAATTGTCAGAGATAAAGAATCCACCATCCGAGCCGAAAACTGTCATAATCAAAAAGAAATCATCAGATTTTGTATTCTTTCGATTTTTTAGATTTATACAAGGGTACTCATCAATTTTGGAGAAAAAATTTCCTGGTGCTATGAATGTCTATCGTGTATTTGTAGTTGGTTTTAAGGTGAGTTCCGTCTACGTTAGTTATCATTTTAACAGTAAAAGTAATCACTGTTTCGTTGTATTCATACAGGATTTTTCAAGAGAATTGGGTGAATATGTATCTGCACATAAAAAGGCTTTATTATCCATAAATGGAATGAAAGAGCTATCAAGAAAAGAATTGGATTTATATTATAGAATGCCAAAAGAAATGTTCAAAGTTGGTAGGTTTTTCAATTTTAGTATGTATTTTCCTCAGTACTTTGCTCTTGTTTCAAGAATTATTCTTCACGCAGCATAAAGTGCAGTCTTTCTAAACGCGGTTTTCTGCAAAGCTCCATAAGCAGCTTAAATATGCTGCGTGTACAATAGACATGAGGTTCATTTAGCTGGTTATGAAAGTTATGAATTATGATACATGTGACATATCAGAAGTAGGCGCTCTGCAAAGCAAACACTTAAAATCAGACGGGCGGTATTAACTTTTTTCTCTTCTTCGTTTTAGTTGTTTTGTTGAGT
>VCNE01004214.1:0-12284 GCA_009869805.1 Oncopodura yosiiana | reverse complement strand
TTTTTTTATAATACAGCAAATTCAAATCAGTGGTCAACTATTTTAATGAATTTGGTTCACTTATCCCAATTTCTTTCGTCTTGGGTTTCTATGTCTCAACAATTGCTTCACGGTGGTGGAGTATTTATATGACAATTCCTTGGCCAGATAATCTTGCTTTACTTATTACAACAAGTGTTCATGGCCGAGATGATAGAGGAAGAATGATACGAAGAACATTAATGAGATATGTCAATTTGACTTTTATTATTTCAATGACAATGATTAGTCCTCAAGCTAAAATAAGATTTCCTACAAATGCTCATCTTGTTCTTTCTGGTGAGTGCACTACTTACTTGTATAATTATGTTAAATTATATCAAATTATAAAAAAATGATTTTATTAGGGTTAATGCTGGAACACGAGCAAGAAGTACTCGAGAGAATGGACAGTATTTCAAAACATCCAAAATATTGGGCGTTAGTATTGTATAATTTAATTTCTTGTTTGTCAGATTTTTTTATTCTTTTAAAAATTTTTAGGCCTATAGTTTGGGCTGGGAGTATCTGTGCACAGTAAGCTAAAATTATTATTTATATTGTACTTTTAATGAATAATTTTATGAGTCTTCATATCATTGTTTTATAGAGCAAGAAAAGAAGGAAGAATTAGTGATGATATTACATTGAGTCTCATTATACAGAAATTATGTCAATTTCGAAATCAATGTGGAGATCTTCTCGGCTATGATTGGGTTTGCATTCCATTGATTTATACTCAGGTAAAAATATTATAAATGTATAGCACGATCTTTGGATTTTGAGAAAATTAAGACTTCTTATTTCTTAGGTAGTAACACTGGCTGTC
Source organism: Oncopodura yosiiana (assembly GCA_009869805.1). NCBI lineage: Eukaryota > Metazoa > Arthropoda > Collembola > Entomobryomorpha > Oncopoduridae > Oncopodura > Oncopodura yosiiana. The sequence continues at coordinate 11,437 of VCNE01004214.1, read as the reverse complement.
TATGTTTACTTTCTATCAACAGTAGTTGGAAAGGTAATTTTACAAAGTTTTTACAATGTTGACAATTGGCTTATTAAACAATTTTTCTTTCATAGCAATTTCTGGTAAAAGATAATGACGCAGTTGATCTCTACTTTCCTCTCTTCAATTTCCTAGAGGTTAGACCTAGACAAAATTAGACTTTCTCACCGTTCATTTTTTGCTTGTATGATAATCTAATATACATAATTCTGAAATTAGTTTTTCTTCTATATGGGTTGGTTAAAAGTCGCAGAGACAATGGTAAATCCTTTTGGAACAGATGATGATGATTTTGAAATAAATTGGTTCATTGACAGACATTTTCAAGTCTCTTTATTGGTACACAACTTCAATGGCTTTAATTTTTGTTTACCTTTTGACTTTATCCAATTATTCATATAACCATATAGATTGTTGATGAAATGCATGAAGAAGCTCCAGAATTAGCTAAAGATAAATATTGGGATGAAGTCTTTCCCAAAAGTCTTCCTTATACTTTGGCATCTCTTAAATACAAAACCGATGGGCATATTGGATCTGCTGCAGATATCGAAGTTCCAGAAGAAAAAGCTCATTTCTTACCAGTTCCAGAAAAAGAGGTTAGAAGATATGACACGAACAACAATATAGAATTTAATTTTAGCTTAGTTTGTTTTCTATGTGAGATATATATATTCTCTATTACATATATAATCCATGAACGACCTTTTGTAACAAAAAAGCAATTTTTTTTTGTCAACGTGCCTTTTGGCAAAGAACAACAACGCATTATGTATTCATGGATCATTAGTTTTAGGTATATTATAATGTATTTGGTGACTTTATATCTTTTTACTTTTACACAGATGGTTGGTAGTAGTATCTCTACAAAATCTGTAAAGTCTTGTAAAGAGTTTCAAAAAGGTATGAAAGAAAATTGACTTTAGATTATAAATGTAATATATTTTATCCCTAAAAATTGCTAGACAACAATTGGTGACACTTCAACTGGTGACGAGGCTACAAAACCTCCAAAAGATCCTCCTCCAGAAATGTGAGTTAATTTATTGGACAACAATAGAGAAGAAGAACAACATTTACAACATACAAAAAAGACATTTATTTTAAATGACATTCATATCTACATAATTTTAACATAAAAAATAATAAACAAGACTAAGAAAATAAAGAGTAAATAATTGGCTCTACTGAATAACAAAATATTTGGTTTAATTATAGTTAATTAGCATCAATTACAGTCATTATTTTGACTCTATGCAAAAAAGGCCTCAATTAGCAGAACAAAGTTTAAAGCGTCAATTGCATTGACTAATATTAGCGTTGAAGAAGCGGCAAGTTTGTGATTCTGAATTAAAGATTTTTTGGTGATTGACAAAATTGACATATTGAACTTTTTTGAATAAATTATTTAGTAACTCTGTTTATTTTTAGTAGTATTCCATTACAATCACATAGTATTATAGGAACTTTAATTACAATGTATTAAACACATTCCAAAAAGTAGCCTCTAAAGGGCGAAACATGAAGAAACTCGTTAGATTTTAATCTCAACTCTCAGAAAATATATAATTTTCTTCAAAATTCCAAAAATACTTTGGAATTTAGTCTGTGATCACTGATTACTGATTAATTTTTTTCAATAGAACAGAATGTATACGTAGGTAATAACACTAAACACAATCTCAAGAATGGAGTTCAAAAAGAAACTGAAGAATCTCTTACAAAAAGAGGTAACAAAATCAAAGCATAAGACAAGACGTAATTAATTAAGTTTTTGATTTCTAATCTTTAATTATTTTAGGGCCTGCATAAAGTACAGAAGGTCCTAAGTCCTACAAGTCATGACCATTCATTTGTTACACCTCCATCAGTTCAAATATTGTCTCCAGTGACAAGAGATTCAGAAGCTGAGTTACGTAATCATCCATCAAATCCGGAAGTTGATGAGGCTATTCTTAACAAAATTGAACCATTATTCTTCACTGAAAGTTTTGATCCCAGTTTATATGAATTAGAAAAGCTACCTGAAAAAATGGATAGAGAGTATATTCAAACTGCTAGGCAAAGAGTACTAAAAGAGCTGACAGTAGTTTCTAAAAAAGTATTTCAATTAATTCTTGAAAAGCAAACTGGATACACAGGAGAAATGGAAAAGTAAGTGAGCTAATCTAAACTTGCTTTCAATGATTTTAATCATATAATTCATTTCAGAGTACGAGAAATAGTTGACGAGCTGGAAGCAGCGATTTTTACATGCCAAGAATCTCGAACTGATCTGGCGATAGCAAAACAACAATTTACTACAAAGAGTTTAGGAATATTAGCCAACTATAGAAAAAGACAAGCGGCTATGAATTTAGTAAAATCTTTGAGAACAATCAATACACTACAAAGAACTGAAGTTAGATTACAAGAGTTATTATCTGAAGGTGATTATGCTGGAGCTATTCAATTACTTTTAGAATGTCAACAAGCAGCTGTAACTTACAGTCATTTTACATGTATATCTGAACTATCAAAAAAGTTGCAAGGTAAATGGGTTAATTTAGTAATTATTACTAAAAGAATGAGTATTAAAATTTATTATAATAATTTGTACAGATACACTCGAAAATGCTGAAGAACAGCTGGATGTAGCCTTATCAAAAGTTTGTTTAGATTTCGATGAACAACATTACAACAAGTTACAGAAAGCATATCAACTTTTAGGCAAAACACCAATATTAATGGATCAACTTTTAATGCATTATGCATCTGCAATCCATAATACGTGTTTCAGTGTTGTACATGGTTTTGCTGAATTATGTCGAGGAGCTGATGAACAACCAATTAATCTTCAAAAGAAACAATATCAAGATCTGTGTTCGGTAATACACTAATAATTTTCTACAAGTTTAGAAGAGATATGATTAATTTCACTATATTTCTTTTACAGTGTCTCACACAAGAGATTTTTATACCATGCTTAATAGATCTGTGTAAGTTAGATAATTAATATGAATTAAAGTAGTAAATGATGTTGAGTATGTTATTTCATGATTTTGCACTTATCTGATATTAATTCAATACGTAAGTCAATGTGGAAGATTTTAATGAGTAATCATAAATTGATAGGTAAATCTATGTGGAAAATATTAATGAGTTATCATAAGCTAATAGCGTGGCATTCGTCAAACACTCCAGTTGAAACAGGTTAATAATATGTTTAAGTAAAACAAATTGTTATTTTTCAGAATCTTTATAGTTTTCTTTTTCTCTTTCTTTGCAGAAGAAGATTTAGGAGAAGAGTATGTCAATCAAAAATTAACTCATGGTTCTGGCAGAATATGGCAAGATATTCAAACAAAAATTAAGACTTTTCTACTAGCATTCGATTTTACCTGCTTTAAGATAGATGACTTTATGCAAATTCTCTCAGTGATTCACAAGTAAAAAAAGAGTATAAAGTATTAATTTTTTTGTGTTGTTCAGAAATTATAAATGACAATTTTTCTTTCTTTTTATTCAGTCTAAAGGCTGTAGGTGCCGAATTTTGTAATAGTAATTCAGAAAGTTTACAAGACTGTATTCGACAAGCAAGTCTTCGCTATTTTCTTCGTTATCATCATTCCAAATTAGATGAATTAAGGGTATTTCTTGAGTCTGAAGGATGGCAAGTTTGTCCAGTACGATCAGATTTTGATATATGGAAATTACAAGAGTTTAAGATGCTACAAAAAGAAATTAGATCAAGAGGATCTGTTAATAGCAGTGTTGAAGTAAATAATGAATCTCAACCAAAGAATCAAGTCCTGTTTTTTCATAAATATCAAGATTCTGGATCGCCATTTGATATTGCCAAAGAAGATAGTGAAGAAAATATTTATGCTTTTGCTGTAAGCTTTTATTTAATGTGTTCAGTTTTGAACTTGTTAACTCATAATATCTTATGTTTTTTGTAGGATAATGAGTCAGATAAAAAGTGCAACAATAATCATATAGAAGGAACTGATACAAATGATGTAGAAGATGATGATGATGAAAAAGAAGAAGAAGCTAACGGAGAAGTTGCTCCTATTATTACAAATACAACTTTATCAATACTTCGTCTTTATGGAAGGTAATACAATCAAAATTCTTGTGATATTAATTGTTAATTGTTAAATTCTTTTTTCTTTACAGATATTTGCATATGATGTACCTGCTTGAGTCTATTGCCTATGACGTTGCAGGTTTGTTCACTAAAATTATTAGTTGCATTTGCTTAGATTTAAATGAAAACTATACTACTTGTTGCAGTGTGCATGAGTCAATTATTTGAGTATTATTTCTATACTGTATTTGTCTTCTTTGCATCTGAAAATGTAAGTACTACTAATGTTTTTTTTTTGAATTTAATTGAAAACTCTTTTACTTGTTGCAGTGTGCATGAGTCAATTATTTGAGTATTATTTCTATACTGTATTTGTCTTCTTTGCATCTGAAAATGTAAGTACTACTAATGTTTTTTTTTAAATTGACAAGTAAACCAAATATTTATTGTGTCAAATATTTTTTAATAGGGTGAAGTGACAATCGAATCAATTTCTAACGCTCAATTGCGTGTTGCCTTATGTCGTGTAAGAGAAACTTTAATTAGGAAAGAAACAGATTCTCAGACAGAAAATGGAAAAGTGTCTCATCCATATCCGACATCAATAATTAACTTAAGTAATGAAGATGATTTATTTGGACTTGCTGATAAGAGTAGTAGCATCAGAATCATCAATTTATTTAGCTATGCAAATGGATAGACTGAAACCTTTCATGGAATGTCAAATTCCAGAATCAACTTGGGAAAGCATAGCACAATTAGTCGATCAAGCTGTTATTGTCACAACTGAAATTCGAAGACCAATATATGCTGGCGTGAGCTCAAGAGCTGTCGATTATCAATCAATTGTAAATTCAATGGAAAAAGTTAATTGGGAAGTAAAAGAGTTGATGTGTCAACATTCTTCGTATGTAGGTAAGTAGAAATATATGATATTACTTGAATATTTCTCTTTTTGTTTACCGGTAATTTATTGTCAATATGAAACACTTTGTGTTTTACATAATGAGTAAAATTGAATGTACTCATTTATTATGACTATGACTCACCGGTAAATAACTCAAGGGAAAATTATCGTATTCATATTTAAATAATATTTATAATAAATGTTGTTTTTTTATTCTTATGTAGATGTATTTCTTAGAGTAAGTATCCAAAAAACTTTTTCTTTTAGTGTACTAGCGTACTTGGGCAACTAAAAATAAACTTATTTTTGACTCTAGAACCTTCAAGTATTTTCTATGCGGGTTGGTAGTATAACAGAAAAAGTTGTGATAAATGATTCAGTACATTCCATAATTTGGCAGCAAATATTTCGTTTCTGTAGTCGAACTTTTGTTGACGGGTAAAATTTTTACTATAATTGTTTAATTGTGGATGCTTTACATAATTTTTTCTTATAGATTTTCAAGTGCTAAGCGTTGTTCTAATGGAGGACGTGGCTTAATGCAGTTGGACTTTACACAATTTCTATCAAAATTGGAAAAAATTTCACCAGTTTCACTAAAAGGTTTACCAGGTTAGAGAAACTGTTCTAATTATCTTGCTATTTTCATCTAAATTGTTTAATTGTAATATCTTATACCAGATCGAGATTATGTCGAAGGATATGTAAAAGCTTACTATATGCCAGATAATATAATGGAAGAGTGGATATTAAGTCACATGGTAAATAATCTAATTGAAATCTATCTTATTGAGTAGTAAATACTATAATGTACTGTATTTTTTAAAAAAACTTGCAGGAGTACAATAGTAAACAGTTGTGTGCCCTTGTTTGTGCTGTTCAGGGTAATAAACGCCAAAAGCAAAGACTTTTAGGTGTAATTGAAGAAATGGAGAAATTGAGACGATGAAATTATCTAAAATACCTTCTTAAAAATATATTTAATTCTTTGGCCTTGTTCCCTGTCTGTGTTGTTGGTTTTTTGTAGCCTTGCCTTGTAGAATCGAAATCTCTATCTATTATAATATAATACAATAGTTATTCTTGTATGTGAATAATATGTAATATGAATGTTGTTCAATAAATGAAACCAGTGAAATCATTCCAATATAAAAAAATGAATACTGTTCTTATCACGTCATTGCATTGCTAAAAATCGGGGGTACAGTGAGATCCTATTTTTACACTTTTGCAGTTTTTGAAAAGTTTTGACGAAACTCTAAAAATGCTATAAGTCGAAACATATCAATCTGTCAACACTTCAAAAACGGGTTTTATTGTCTTCATCAGATTAAAAATGCATTCTGTTATGCTCCAAAGGTCAAAAGTATTATTTTGGTTTTTCTCTCTCTTTCTTCTTCCTCAGTCAATACCAAGAAAAAAGATTTTATCGTCGGTTACTCACGATTAGAAAAACGTTATGTGAGATGGTGACTCATTTGTTTGGAGAGAAATCAGAGAATGCTTATATGTTTTCAACAAGGGACGAGAAACAATGGTAAATAATAGAACAAGTACATTAAAGGAGTATGGAAGTATATGAATTACATTACGTCATAAGATTCAGGAGGATATGAAGTTTATAAGCAAAGAGCTCCAGTAGCTTATATACTTGACTCGAAGCAATCCAGTTTAGTCTCATTTCAGAACTGTAGTAATTTACAACAAGGTCAACTCAAGTGTGAGAAAATTTTAATTTTTTTCGTAAAAAGCTTATTGCGTGTGTTGTGATCTGTGAAGAAACATGTTCAACTCTCAATTTTTGTCCACAGTATTAATTACTGTGCTCTTCGTCTCATTTTTACAAGTCAATGGGTGAGTACATACATACATTAGTATTCAAATTCTCAAAATTTTGTAATAAAAAATTACTTCCAATAAAAGAGTCACTCATGATTAACTATAATATATTGTTCTATTATTTTTCTCATTTCAGACAATTTCTTGAGCCAGGAAGTGAGTGGATGCCATTTCCAAATGAATTAGTCATTGGTAGAAAGAATAATACTGTTAAATGGATAATTATTCGCTCTATCAAAGGATATTCAGCAAAAGATGTGATTCAAACGTAAGAAGCGTTTATATAATTTACTGTGTACATATATCAAATATATATTAAATGTCTTTATACTTTTATTTCATGTAGAATTTCAGAGAGAGAAGAAAAGGCTAGCCATTATTATGTTGATCAACAAGGAACTGTTGTGCAAGCAGCAAATGAGTCATTGGCCATCAACAAGGATATATCCAGTGGTGAAGGAAGATATAAATGTACGTAAAAAAGTAATTTTCACAAATTAATAAAAAAATTTAAGAATATATATTCTTAATTTGTTATATATTTTCTCTAGGGTGGAAAAATGAAAATGAAACAGGATGCCATCGCTCTACTTATTGTTCAATACGTGTAACATTTGTAATAGACTCTGACTATGGTCCATTGACAGAAATTCAAGAAAGAGAAGGCTGGAAATTAATTAGTAATATAATTTCAAGACATCGAAATATTACAAGAGATTTGGCTACTCCAAATGGGGGATTAATTGGTGAATGGAGTTTTGCACCAAGCTCACCAGGACTTTTTGATTGGAATAGTTTATTAAAATATGTAAGCCCCAATAATTATGCTACTCCAATTTGTTTAGGATCTGTAGATTTTAACGATAATGAAATATTAGGAATTAATGTTAGGAGTGAGCCAAATATTCATAGTCAAATTACTAATGAGAAATTAGTTAGATTTCAAGTTATAAGTATTATCAATAGAGTTTATGATGTAAGTAATGATTCAGATTGGTTTCAATTAAAAAGTGGTGGATATATTTCTAGTGGAAATGTTAAAATTTATGAGGGTCAGCCACAATGGTGTAATCTCACTTTGCCTCGTTGTAATATTTGTAATGGTAATCGTACAGTTTTGTGGAACTATTGATGACAAATCAATTTTGACCAAATGCAATGTTAATAAGACTCGTCCATTGCATTATTATTGCAGTAGTACTAGTACATTGTTGCAATATAATAATTTGAATATTGAAAGATCATGTATTAGCTCAGAGACACCACTTACTACTACTTGTAATTTGACAATCTCAAAAGAATTTAATAGCTTCACTCAAGTTTGTATTTGTAATAATGCATCTTGTGGTGATGAGTTTGAGTACAAAGTAACAAGGTTGGTTGCAAATTTTGATTCCATGCTTAATGAAATGGTTTTAGCAGGCATTAGTGGAATATTGCTTTTAATTTTAATCACAATACCTATAATTTGGCGTTGTTATACTTGCTGTTGCCGTCAAAGAACTGGTAGAACTGTTAATGAAAATTCTCACACTGAAATTCCTATTCAACCTCAATCTAATGGAGTTAAAGCAAGCAATGTGTAACTATAATATATTAGGACTAAATGATATAAATTTTTACCAAAAATGAAATAATCTTTTACCATTAGTCAATAGTTGATGCCATATATTATTTAATTTACCAAAACTGTACTTATTACGTAACATTGTAATTATATTCAAGAGTAGAGCTGTTATTAGTTATTACACTACTAGTATTGAGACTGTAAATATGTATATAAATATTGTGATCTGTATGATATGATACATCATTTTACAAAACGTTTCTTATCCCTTAAACTTTGACTTAAACACAGAGCAACTAAGATAATCTAAAGCTTATAAAATTTAATATATGACATTGTAATTATTATAGCACAGATAACATATTTTTACCAAATATTAGTATTTAAGGCATGTGTACTTTTTGTAATCCATATAGTGTTCTACTGCTTACTATTATATTATAGTGTTAAATTCCTAATCATAAAACAAATAAACTACGACATACATTATGTATTTATAATGTACATGGAAAAAATATTTAATCTGTAGTATAATATTAATTTGAGAAAACGTTTTTCTACGACCTAATAATAAATTGTAAATATCAAAATTGAATTTTTAAAATATCTCAACTTTGTTTTTGTTTGTTTCTTTTGACATTTACTAAGAAAAGGGTTTTCTGTAAAGGCAACTTTTTATCTAAGATTATCAGAAGATGATAATCTCGTTTGTTTTTAGCTGTATTACTCTTATAGTAAGTATCACTGTTGCATATTATTAGACACAACTCCCTCACTCACTGAATTTCTACTTGTCTTGTAATGAAGACGACACTTTGACACACACGGTGTTTAGGTTTTGGACCCCAGCATATCTTTTTTCTAAAATACTGTACCAATCTCCAATCAGTTGTGACTCACACATGTGTGATCCAGATGTTTTCGAGCAATAAGTATCTGAACCACAGAGATTGATACCATATCGTCATTTGTAAGTGATAATATTTGTGACGACATACTAACACAAACATCATTGTAAAGCAACAAGAGCCAGAAGAAACATCTCAAGATTTTCATCTCAAGTTCAAATTCTAATATGTCATCATGAAGGTAATTATAAGTTTCTCATAGTTCAATCAAACATATAGAACAGTAGTGTATAAAAATTGTGAAAATCCTCCTCTGCTTGATTTTAAGGCTGCTCGAGTTGTCATTTATCTCATAATGTTGCTGCTTACAACTACATCATCATCGTCATCATCAGTTGCTGAAGAGCCATCATCAGAATGCAAATTAGAAGTGAATGATCCAACTGATTTATTTGTTACTCTCATTCTTATTATTGTCTTGACTTTGGAAGTATTGTGGCTTCTTGTGAAATTGTTGGTCAACATCTCAATTGTAGTATTTCTAGTTATTTTTTTAGTAACTTTGAGAATTTTAAAGATTATGTTGCCATTATATATTCTCTATTTACTTGCAGAGGTCATTTATTTTGTGTGTACAGCACTTTTTATTGAGTTTAGGCTAGCTTTGGTTGTGTAATAAATTTGTCTCACAATGCCCTTAAATGATGAGTATTAATTAGTCAAAAACAACAACATAGAAATGAGGATCAAACAATTTTTTTATTAATTAGATTAATTATATTTTATAATGTGTTTTTTCTGTGTGCAACATTCATGTAATATCTGTAACGCTATAATAATACGCTTTTCTGTATAGTGGCATGGCACATTTTGGACTTTGACACGCATGTTTTCATCATTTTTTTAGAGATTTCTCATTTAGGTTATTTTTAAAACACAAATATATAGTAAAATTGTGTTGTAATGTAGTACAATAGTAATATATTTTACACGTCTATACATTGATAATATATAAGAGCAAACTGGGTATCATTATGTTTTTTGTAATTTAAAGAGTTATATAATAATTAGCTTAGTATATAATCACAAAGACATTTAAAATTCTTCGTAAAAGTCTCTTACACATTTATAATAAGAAGTATTTTACTAATTTACTATATGTACAAAGCATTACTAATTTTTCTTGTCAAATGATTTAATTGCTGTTTTGTCTTTATAATAATTAAGAGAGTTTCTTGTGGGATCGGCTGCCTTAAATTGTTAAATTACTTGTTTTAAAATTTATATTGTCTCTAATCTATAATTCTGTGGTACTTACAATATCCTTTTTTGAGTTTAGTTATATTTTGTAATATATGAGATTTAAGATTAAGATTACGACACAATAATAATAATAATAATAATGAATATTTACAATAAGATACAAATGTCAACTAGGTACATACAGAGTTGCGAGTTGAGATGTGTTTGAGACGAGTGGTGTGACACACAAAATAATAATAATATAATATGAACATCAAACATCTCAACAACATTTCAAAAGTTCTAATACTAGTATAATATATAATAATAACTAATTTTACAATTTATATATATTTTATATAGTAATCTATAACATTTGCTGAGCGCTACCAATAATATTTTTACTTAAGTCTTCTTTTACTAAAAACCAAAAACAATATGTTGTGAATAAAAACTTTTTTCTTCTTATCACTGTACTATGTTAATACAAATATTTTTTCTGACTAAAGCAATTTTTTTATCATAATTAGTTAATTACTGAATAGGCAGTTTGTAATATTCACTTTGCATGTTAGATTATTTTTTTTGCATATAATTTTTGCACTTTAGCCTATCATCGTCACAATAAGAGTCGAATACATTTTAAAAACCACAATAAAATCGCAGTTTTTCTTGTTTGCAACTTGATGTTTTTTTAATTATATTTATAATTTATAGTGGATAAATGCTTAAAATTTATGAACCAACAATAATAACAATATATATTAAACTAGTTAAGTACCATAATTTCTTTTTTTTTTGCTTCTTTACAACGTATTTTAATACATCTCACAACATTTTTTTAAATCTTCTTATCTTGATATCAACTGTCATCATCATCTTCTTCATACATTATAAAAATACTTTTTTGTAGTAGAGTCGTCATGATTTAAATGTATAGT